>JAHWLE010000031.1:3290-54563 GCA_024679135.1 Phytophthora foliorum
CGGTGGCGGTCTGCACTAACAACCAGCAGGAACACCGACGTGCATGTTGAAGTCGATTAACTTGATTTTAGTATTGACACACCTGTATCTGATTCTCGCCGTCTCATTGTGAGGATTCCTCGCGAGCAGACGCTCCGTGGCCGCGCAGGGCCATTCGCCCTCCTACGATGTGGCTGCTCAGCCTGAGCTTGGGCTGCTGCCTGTGCGTGTGCTGCTGTTGCTGTTGCTGCTTCGCGGGGCTCTTCGACGAGGGCAAGGTCTCTCCGTTGCCGGTGCCCATTAGGAGGCCCGCTGCGAGGACTTCTCGCCCGACTCGCCGCGCACGCGCGACAGGATCCCGTTAAGGAACGGCCGGAACCCGCTGCTCGGGGCGGTCGTGCCGCTGTCCGCGTCGGGCTCCTCCTTATCCATACTCACGCGCAAAGCGGAGGACGCACGAATCGACTGCTCGAACGGACTCTCCGAGATGCGCCCCACGGTCGGCAGCTGCATCCCCAGCGGCGCTGCTGGTTTTGTCTCCACGTCTTCCTGTTCATCCGCCTCCATGTCCACGTCCGCTGTCTCCCCCGTTTCCAGCCGTTGCATCTTGACGGGAGGCCACGGGGTCGACGGATCTTCCGGCCGTTCACGAGCTGCTGCTGCCGGGGGTTCATGCACCGAATCGCGCACGTATCCAATGTCAACGGGGTGCTGCTTGTAGCTCGACAGGCGCTGGGCAGTGATAGCAGCAGCTGCCACCACACTTGCCGCAGATATGGATGGCCTCGCGCCTCCCGATGGGGTCGTAGCTGCGCTGTTCGCTCCAGATCGAGGCGTCGTGGAGCCAGAGCCAAAGCCGAAACCGAGCGTGCTGCGTGGCGTAAGATTGTTGGCGATGTACGATCGTGGGGTGTTGCTTTCGTTGAAAAAGGTGCCGGGGGTCCGAGCTCCTCGAGCGTGACTGTGCGCTCGCCCGCGGGCATCGCAGACGGACCGTGTGGAAGTCGTCGACCGGATGGAGAGATTAGACTGCGCCGATGCGTCAGAATAGGCCGAGGGCGTGCGTGATCCACCGCCAGCTCCCATGTAAAGATCCATCAGGTTCATCTCGTTGTGAGCGACCGTGCTGCTCGAAGTAACGGAGGAGGTAGATATACCCGACATGTTGCCGTCGTCTTGTCCGCTAGCTTTTTGTACGCCCATATTGCACACGGAGCAAATGCGAACGTTCTTGAGTGTGGTGCCCGGCACTTCCACAGACTTGAACACACTGCATTTCCCGCAGATAACTTCGCCGCAGCTTCGGCAGTGATGGCGCGGACGGAAGGTACCGAAGGCCCGACTGCATACCGCGCAATGCAGGCGCTCGTGGTTGGGCACCCATTGCCGCTTATCAACGAAGGTGCAAGCGTTCATCTGCTGTCTGTCTATGATGCGGCGAATCTGCACGATGCTGTTTACCAGTTGCGATTCCGCAGTCTTGAAGGCCCATTGGGCAGGAAAGTATCCTCCTGGGTCAAATCGAGCCACGTGATGTACCCGCACTACGTTGGGCTCGGCACGATCTGTGCGGTACATGTATCCAGCGAGGATCTTCGCCCGAACGAGTCCATGCGAGTTCTCAAGCGACGGGCATTCGCTGACCTCGATCGAGCTCAGGATGCGGATGTACATTTCGTTGCCGAACGAGTCCACGATCTTGTCTTGCACCTCGAGACAGCAGTAGTCGCGGTGTGAGACGATAGGTGTGGGCGTCTTGACGGCGTACCACTTGATGCCGATGTACCGGAAGGGCGTGAGCGGCGTGCGCGGCACGATCGTGAACAGCACGGCGGCATCCATCACAGCCGGGTTCAGCTTCTTCATCAGCCGCTTGAACAACGCGTCGTCATGAGCCGCGTAGACGCGGCCGACCTGCTCGAGCGACGCCGTGAGCTGGCCCTTGGCGCCCACCTCGGCGACGTTGGACTTGTAGGCCTTGGGGCCGCGCATCTGGCCGAAGTTGCGGTAGATGGCCACTCCTTTCTTCTCACGCATGGGGATCCAACTGTTCTTGTGGCAGTCGCTCAGCGCGAAGACCTTGCGGATGGAGGCCTCGGCGAACTCGATGTACTGGCGCCGCATGTCCTCGGACACGCGCACGTTCGTGTTGAAAAAGCCCTTGGGCAGCGGCAGCGACGTCGACATGGCGGAGCTGCTGCCTCGCGGCTACTGTATCGCCCGCGTAAAGGCGAAGTGCACGAGTGGGGCGACGACGAGGCAGCGCAGCCCCAGCGAAATGACTTCGTGCCGTCGTGCGTCGAGCTGTCGTCTGGGGGTCGCTGGCGACGATCTCGGCGGCTGCTTCGCACCACAAGGCGACGCAAGCGTCAGTTAGGATCAGCAGGTGAGTGGCCAGCTGGCGGGCGAGCGGTGAAGCTGTGAGGTAGCGTGCGAAGTGGCCAATGCACCGCAAAGTGCGACTCAGAAAATGAGAGATGTCTGCACTAGTAGTTCATGAAAACTGTACTTATCAACAAAAATACGAAATGTGCATGTTTTCATTTGTTGCTGGTGCAAACATGCATGGATCAATTCGCTACCAGTTATCAACCAACGAGATACTAACGCCCTAATACCGTAAATCACGGCGGACAAGCAACATCGTAAAAAGTAGAAACTAAGTGTAGACGTAAAAATGATGCGCGCGAGTAAAAACTCCCACGACCACCTATGTGACCCCGGTGCAAAACACCATCAAACGTGAATTCGCCATTATGTCGGGCAGGAGACAAGTCAGCATCACCAACGCGCAAAAGCTGAAGACGATCGAGCACGTATCGAACGGCGAGAAAGTCAAAGATGTTGCGGCATCATGACACGTCGACCGCGCCACAATATGGAGATGGTAACGCCAAGATCGCTCCCGAGACAAGTACCTGAAGTTTGTGATAGAAGGAGGCGTATTTACTACACCAAGTCAGAAGCGTAGAAAGATTGCAGAAATAGTAGTGCAGACTTGGGGTGAGATTAGTGAGGACAGTATCAGAAACGGCGTTTTGAAGACTGGGCTTATCGCCACAGGGCCTCGAGATGCATGTGGCGTGTTCGCCTCACCAGAACCGCCTAGCGAGGGGGTCTTAGATATCGACGCGTAATGATAATCCAAGACGGGGTGTGTAACGGGGTACACCGATGTGTACCGAAAGTTACATAAAGAGTGACACGAGGGTGTTGGCCGCAAAGCCGACACCCATAGCGGCCTGGGCCTTGACGCTAGCGAGCGTCCTGTGCTTCGGCACTGGGTGCTTCAGCAACCAATCTTGCCGTGGCTCTCCTTGACCACCCGCAGTTTCCTTCGGAGGACCCGTGTGCCCTCCCTGACACCTCGTGTGTCTTGTATCTCCCGCGTGGGACGATACCTTCGAGGGCATTGCATAACCCAAGGATGGAGAGAGCTCATAGCTCACCTCCTGCCATGATAGCGACCTAGTATGGGTCACGCACGTCATGGCTGAGCGCGTGGGCCGACCGGCGGCTTCGGCGGGTACACGTGCTCGGGTCATTCCATGACCAGAGACCAGAAGCATCATGCTTCAGCGCTGGCAAGTTTTAGCTGTCGTAACGCCTGCTCATTACATTGAGCTGGGTGGAGTCGCATCAAGCTCCGCCCCGCGTCTTGGCCACCACACCATTGACGCGTCGGTGCCGAAGACCAGAACCGAGGAACCCAACGGTACATCAAGCGTGGTGGTGAGGTACATGTAGCCTCCACCACCAAGGCACCACCATTGACGTGGCGCCGACGACTGCATTGCACGTCACCAGGATCATGACATGGTCGGAGTGCGTGCAAGCCTGCACGGCATTCAGTCGTTACGTGACCACGACGGCGTACGGGGTCGTGACTCCGTACACCGTAAGCACGGTGCCGTGTACTACATGTACCACAGCAACCAGAAGTTCCTCAACTTGGTCAGAGTGTATACAAACCTGTATGGCACTCAGTTCCTTTCGGGGCCACGACAGTGTACGGAGACATGGACCCATACACCAGGCACATGCCCGTGTACAAGCATACCCAGTTGTTGGTTCATGACAACAACAGCTTCCATGAGGAAGCTAGTCTCACTTGAGACTTGGGCGGAAAGGCGTTTCCGAGCCTCTCCCCCTCTTACGATCAAACCCTCCGGGTCGACCGTGTCGACAGCGGGCTGGCGTGCTTCCAGCCCGCGAGCAGTTTGCGTCTGCGCGACGTGACGTGACGTGGAACGCTGTTACCCACGTCGGGTGAGGCCACGGTAACCTCACCTCATCCGATCTGCTATAGCTCTAAGCGGAACAATGTTACCCGCTTGGTGGGGAACCATGTTACCCACACAGGAGGCGCAACCAGTGGCTTCCTCTCCAGTTTAGGTCTGGGCGACGATGTGTCCGGTGGCACAGTACGCTGTACCAGGCGCGAGGTCAAGTACGGACCTCTCGCTGATCCAGTGGAACCAGGACGGTGAGTTCAACGACACCACGTCCACGTATGGGATCACCAACGGATACTCCGGATCCTTCGGGTACATCAGAACCCAAGCGCAACTCGCGCTGCATGTTGTAGTCGTTCATTGACATCATATCGAGGGTCAGCCGTGCTGACACCTCGGGCCGTGCCCAAGCGGGTGGCAGGTGATAAGCGGCCGCGCCATCAAGCCGGCTGTGTCCGAGGAGAATTGCTCCGAGTCGTTCATAGTGACTCCGGTCTGGTACATGCCCAGACCCGACTGTCGGCGGCGACGGTGTCGTCGGCGGTCATCATGACGTGGAACAAGGTTACCCCACGTCCACCGATGTCGCGGTGGTGGCATCAGGAGTCTTATGAATTCCGTGTGGAACATTGTTACCCACACAGGAGGTGCTTTCAGCAACCTCCTCCCTGGCCACGGTCTCGACCTCTTCGGTCTCACGTGGACTTGTTCTACTTGGGTGGCTAGCGCCCCCTGGCGCTGTCACAGCCGAGGCCCGTTCAGCGCGACGACTATCGGCTATGTGTGCTGCTGATGTTGCAGCCACACATGCCAGGCATAAAGCTCTGTCCACCGGCTAAGCCTTTGGTGATCCGCGAGGGTTACCCGCGATGGACAGGGTCTTGCGACCCGTTGCGGAGTTCTCTGGAACCACGTTGACAGAGATCGTCCAGAACGTACTCGTCCGTTGCAGAACAAGAGTTCAACTCTTCAGGAGAGGATCTGGACGAACTCCCCCCCCTCGTGCATGGGCACATTCTACTACCCAGATGCGATGTCCGTCGTTGAAAACAACTGCAAATTCCCCAACACATCCAAGATGCCGTCGATTAACGGCATCGAATAGCAATCCTTCGCGGTGACAGCGTTCAGTCTTCGGTAATCAATACAGAACCGTATTCCTCCATCGGGTTTGCGGATCAACAAAACAGGACTATAGCTGACACGGGTGCTACGCTAAGCCTGGTCGACCGTCGCGTGTTGAAACGACTGGGACGGTCTACCGAACCCCTTCTACCTTACGACGAAAAAGTGAAGAGCTCGTCTGGACACCGTCTGCGAATTGGTGGATGGACAAACCTTCCGATTCGGTTGGGGTCCAAAGAACGCACTATGAATCTACCAGTTGCTGACAAACTACATGTGGACGCCATACTGGGTGCCGATGCTTTGGGTGCTTTTGGTGCTGTGATCGACGTAGCTGAGCAAACTATGACTCTGAAGGGTTCAGGAGACGTGTTGTCGTTGGGATTCACAGTTGTCCAAGAAACGTTCATAGCCACAATGGGATCTTCAATACTCTTGCCTCCGCAAGGGCAGGCGCTCGCTGTAGCCAAGGTAATCGGCGACGTAGGGGCCGAAGTGGCCGTACTGGTCGAAGGTTTTTTTGGGTTGCCGCCTACGCTATGCGTAGCACGGTCGTTGTGCACGGTGATCGAGAGCAAGGTGATAGTGGAATTATACAACGCGTCTACTGACGAGTGTTGGGTCTGGAAGGGGACGGTGGTGGCATCCGCCTCCGTGGTCCTGGAGTCTGCTTTTGGGTTTGAACAACCTCCCCAGAACGTTTCGTCGACAAATGTTGCGGGAAATGGCGTCTCGGAGGGCGAGACGCCCGTAGCTGTGAACTCCGTGGCTGAGGAGCAAGAAGTAAGCGCCGGCGAGAAAATCAAGGCGTCTAAGCCGATTATTCCGCTCGACAAGGGAGTAGGAGCGGACTTCTCCGAGTCGAAGTTGTCCATGGAGCAGAAGGTGCTGTTCCAGATGGAGCTGGACCGATTCAAAGACCTCTGTGTGGAGTCGTCCAAGCGACCTGGCCGGACGGATCTTCTGAGCTTTGAGATTGACACTGGCGACAGTGCCCCTATCAAGCAGCAGCCGTACCAGGTGTCGTTGGCTGAGGGCGAGGTCATGGAAGCGGAAGTCCAACAATCGTCTTGACGTCTTCAGCGAGGGGGTGTCAAGGTTTCGGCACGCTCCAGTGGAGTCGGGGTCGCTCCGGACCGACAACGTTCACGAAGTGCGAGACGTCCTCGTCGCAGTCCGAGCGGAGGTTCACCTCACTCAACGCCTCAGCAGGGCCATACAACGACGTACAGGCGAAACACAGCGGCTTCTTCGCCCGGCGTCGGAAACGACGCTTGACACTTGACGAACTCAATTGTCTTTCACGATCGCACAACTTTCTTCAAATGCGTACAGTGTTTTCGGCGAAATAGTCCTTGTCCCAGTTCACCAACCGAACCCAATAGAACTTCGACAAGTTGGACTTCGCGGCCGCCTGATCGGCAAACCAGTTCAACCGTTCCCAATTCAATTCGGGTATCTTGTCACGCATAGGAGGCACGCCTTCAGCCACCGTTTCATCCTCAGGTTGAACAATCCGACCGTGCTCTTTGATTTGCAGCTGCTTCGCTACTTCGAGTATCCTGAATATGGCGAGGCGCGCTTTAGTTCGTATCTCCCTTGAAGTCTCTAACCTTACCAGGTCCCGGATCCGGTATGAAACTTTCGGCAGACGTCACGGTTTCACTTACTTCTTCGAGAGGGATTACGATATTTGACAGGATTTTCTCCTCGACCTCCTGACTTGCCTCGATTTTGCTCTCGTTCTTTACGGAAACGACCTCTTCCGACGGGTCCAGTCCATAGTCTAGGATAATTACGTGCGTTGAGTCGGGAAACCGAGCGACTGGGTCACCATTTGGTTTACCGAAGTCTCGGTTGGCCCTCTTGGCTTCAGACGAACTCTTCAGCGTGTTTTGAAACCACTCTTGCCAATACTCTGGGGACGTCATTCCTTCGGGCGAAGCTTCCTTGGTACGCTCCACTGTTTCGACAGACAGTCACAGGAGACGCGCCATATCTTCAACGGACGGTTCCTTCTGCATTTTAGCGTTCTCTTTTACTCGCCGCTTCAGTTTCACTTCGTCGAGAGGATACAACCGGTCCTCCAATTCGTTTTCGTATTCTTCCGTATCGACCGCTACCTCCGTGCCAGCTAACACCGTTCGTTCCTGCCCAGGGTCACAGTGTTCCATCGCATCCAACTCCTCACCCGAGAAGAGGCGTGAGTACCTCGACAACTTGGTCGGCGCTTCCTCCGTCACTTCGCTCTTCTCCTTGTTGGCGGCCCCTCGCGGGTTCTCCTCTGCCATGACAGCGACTTCGGCACGGGAGCACGACTCTTTTACCGTCAGCATCATCGACTCCGGTGCGGTCTCCCATTCCACGAACATGGTGCAACCAATGTCGAACGCTTTTTCGTCCTCAGATTCTTCAGCTACGGACACAACTCTCCGTCTAGTCGAGGCGCAGGTGCCTTCACTTTCCTTTCCGGCCTCGATCGGCGCCGGACCTCCTCAGTCTGAGCCAGTGTCAACCCCTGGTACTCTGACGTCTTCGACCACAGAGACGTACTTGTCCCCAATGTTAACCGCTCCTTCCCACTGCTCAACTCCAGTCAACGCCACGTCTTCGTCTCCGTTCGCGCTGAGACCCATCTCATCGTCTTCGACCACGCTCGATGTCTTCTCTACCATCACACCCGTGGCAATCATCACCTTCTCATCCTTCTCTTCCCCAACAGACGGTCTTCATGGACGGTCTAAAGGTCGGTCCCGCTCGCACCTAACTGTTCCGCGTGCAAGCATTCACTATGGAGGAGGCGATTAAGCTTGCCCTCCAGGAAGAGTACAGCCATAAGCAGGCTGGTACTCCGGTTGTTGCGCACGACGGCGTTACGAACAACGAGCCAGAGCCCATGGACTTGAGCTCTGCGGAGCTGGGCTCGGTCCGCTGCTATAAATGCGGCGGACTATGACACTATCAACGTGTATGTCTATCGGCTGGGGTGTGGAAGTACCCGTCCCCGAGACATCGAGAGCCTTGCGGCTGCTGGCGCAAGCCGCGGCCGGGTGGCCAAACATGACTCCGAACACCAGTAGTGGCGGGGCGCCCCGATGGGGGAGACATGAGTCTTAGTTACGGGTGCGCGGGCGGCGCGCACCGCGGAGGCTTAGCCTACGCGAGACTGTCTCTCGGTGGTGAAGGGCAACGCTGGGTTGCTGGTAGTACACGCGAGTGTTAGGGGATGTGAACATCCCTTGAAAGGTTTAATATCCGAGGCGTCGAGTGATCTCGTACGCCTCCGGAGGGATTGCCAACTCTCTGTGAGAGAGCGAAGGCAATGGTCTGCATGGACCTGGCTGTCAGGGTCGAATACCTGAGCAGCATCGAGTTGTACGTCGTAGACACGTACGACTTGGGACTGAGCGTACCGTGCCACGAGATGCACGGACCCTGGGTTAGCTGGCGCGCCAACGCCATAGGGGCTAGCCGGCCCGCAGCTGCTGACAGAGCATTAGTGAGTAATGTTCCCACCTCCGTCAGATGCTGGGGCCCATGCCGAAGCCGAGTCGGGAACGACTCCAAGGAATTGGTTGCAGCGGATGCTGCAACAGATGTTGAGACACTGTCCACTGCGGGCAATGGACCGCCACAGGCAATGCCGGTGGACATGACTTCGAGTCCAGCGAGGGGAGCTGCAACGCCAGCAGTACCCACCGCTCAAGATCGTGGCGCCGTACGGACCTCGGCTGTGACAGCGCCAGGGGGCGCTAGCCACCCAAGTAGAACAAGTCCACGTGAGACCGAAGAGGTCGAAACTGTGGCCAGGGCGGAGGTTGTTGAAAGCACCTCCTGTGTGGGTAACAAAGCTCTGCACGGAGTTCTCTGAAATTTATTTCAGAGTATATCAGTGATCAGATTCTCCGCTCAAAAAGCATGTTTGCCAAAAAAACGGAAAAATCAGCTACAGCACTAGTTCACCAGCTCATCTCCAAATCTAATAAACCCTCAAGAGCTGACAAGAAAAAACGTTAACTTTTACTTTTCGTCGGAATCCTCTCATAAAGCAACTTCAACCTGCTAACTTTAGAGATATCGACAGTAACTTGATCCAAGATCACTCCAATCGCTAATATAAACTGAAAACTAGTCAAAATGCTGCGTGTTGCCTGTGGCGTGTTCGCTCAACATTCACGCGACAATTGAGAAAGTTACTTTCAAAATATGACAACAGGATCCGGGTTCGGACAAGTGCACCAGGAACTCCAGCACCAGTAATTGCTATGACGACCGCGATCATATCCATTTCGCTACTTCGTAGCAGCAAGCTCGTCTTCGAGGGCTCACGCGCAGCCTCGGCCAGTAGTATCTGGTCATGCTGAACACGACTTCGGCTCGGACTCTGCGGAGTATTCCAACATCGTGACGGCTGGCACCGCCATCGCCACCGACGGCGACGAGCTTGTGAATATCAAGGCCAACTAGGAGCCCGCTATTAGTGCTTACATTATGCTTGTCAATATGCAATTGCTTCGTCGGGATTCCCAAAATCATCTCGCTCTTCATTCGATGTGGCATATTCACCAAATATTCCTGTCCATTTCACTATTCAAGTGTATCAATCGATGCCCACTAGTACCTGCATTTTCGCTCTCATCAGAGAAGTGCCAAGGACTCACGGTTCAAAAGGTCATCATTGAACCATTACGTCATCCCACGAGAAAGACCCCGCAGCAATCTTCTTTCTACGTAGCAGTCACGCGCGTTACAACTCTGGAGCACCTATATCTCCCTGAAAAGCTAACGGATAAGTATCTGAGCTATTTCACGCTTAACAAAGCTGCTCTTTGAGAAACACGCCGACTCGAAGCTCTCGAACGAGAATGTGATGAACGTTACCAGCATGATTAACTCATACTACTAGTATACAACACCATTTTCAGTTCATTTGATTTTGAATTTCAGAACTCGCCCGGGCGCTTGCGCCCGGCCTTATCTACAAGACTCCCGAAGCCGCCCTTGAGTCATCACCGGTCGTGGGTAACAAAACACCACACCGGGATGGGCATCGACGACGCCGTCGCCGCCGAAAGCCGAATCTGGTGAAACGGACTGGAGTCGCCACGAGCGACTCGGAGTTAACCAAATAGCTCCTAGGGCACGGCCGGCCGAAAAATGCTATCGCATCTTCGACGGCAAGACCTGTTGTAAGGTCACGGCAGGAGCCATACGATTGGTTGTCCTGCCTGAGGTGTCAGAGCTTCTGAACCTCGAGGAAATGTCGATGTACGACTTTCTGGTCAGCCTGGAACGTGCCCAAGACCGCGTTCACGTGCAAATACGGCCTGTATGAATGGTTAGTGATGCCGTTTGGGCTCTGCAACGCTGTCCCGGCGTTTGAACGGTTGATGGAAACCGTACTCATTGATCTGATGTGGCGTATTTGTTTGGTCTACCTGGACGACTGCGTGATCTTTAGCACTGATTTTCCGTCCCACCTGGTGCGTGTTCGCCAAGTGTTGACGCGATTTCAACAAGTGGTCTTCAAATTAAAGATGAAAAGGTGTCATTGGGGCCGTAGCCAGGTTGCCTTCTTGGGCCATATCGTGACGCCTAATGGGATCATACCTAATCCTGAGAAAGTGAAAGCCGTAATGAATGTGCAGCGTCCGCGAGATATACACGGGATACGGTCTTTTATGGGACTAACTAGCTATCTCAGGCGGTACATACCTGGATATACTTTGATATCTGCACCTCTGGAAAGATTAAAGGTAAAGGATGCTCCGTTCGACTGGAACGAAGCCTGGAGGCTGCTTTTCAACAGTTGAAGCGTGCGCTGATTAAGCCTCCAATTCTGGTATACCCTGACGGTAAGAAAAGATTTAAGTTGTGCGTGGACTCGTCTCGCTATGCGGTGGGCGCGTGTCTTATGCAGGAAGTCGAGGGCCGCGACCGGGTAGTGGCGTATGCCAGCAAGTTAATCGCGGGGTCTCAGAAGAACTGGATAAACAAGCAGGACGGAATCTTGGAGATTGAATGTTGGGGCGTGGTGTATTCTACACACAAGTTCCGTTGTTATCTAGACAAGCGTGAATTTGACCTCTTCACGGACCATCAAGCTCTGACTTGGGTCTTCAGCCCTGATAACCGTACGAGTAATGCCAAATTGGCACGGTGGGCAATGGAGCTATCGAATTTGCAGTTTAAGATACAGCACAGAACGGACACATCGATGGGGCATGTGGACGGACTCTCACGACTCCCCGCTGACCGAGCAGATGCCGTGACCATGACTGACTTACTGAACCCTGTAGACGGAGAAGGGGACGCAGCTCCGAATTCAGTCGGGGAGCTGTCGGACACGCCTACTGGACAAGTTGAGATTGAGTACGATGAGGACGATTCCTCGGGCTGGTTTGAAGAAGGAGTACCGGACGAAGGAGTAGACGGCGATCTCTCTACGAGTTCCCCGCCATTATCCGTGAACGTGTTTGGATTAGGCAAAGAGCAGTTCGAAGACGAACAACATCAAGTACCGTGGGTTAAGGCGCTGGTCGCTTTGATTACTAATGGCGCGCTGCCCCTGGGCCCTCAATTGCGAACTCGAATTGTGCGAATGGCCCCTCGTTTCGGAGTAGCGAATGGTTTGTTGATGCGACGTGTCGATCTGCCTGCACGGGCTGGACCGGCTCGGTCCCTAACCGTTCCGGTCGTGCCATTACCTTATGTCAACACTGTACTTCACCATTGTCACGTGGACTTACTATCGTCACACCTTGGACTGACCAAAGCTTCGGAGAAAGTGAGATGTCATGCGTACTGGCCCGGATGGCGCCAGGATGTGAGAGAATATGTGCGAGAATGTGCGAAATGCGGTGGTGGCAAAGGACCTCGACCGTGGCGGGCCAGATCGATGCAACGGATGCCAGTGGCTGACCTGACCGGTCCGTTTTCGATGTTGATTGTGGATGCAATCGGACCGTTGCCGAGGACGGACAAGGGCAACCACTACATCCCTGTTTTTGCTGATTATTTCACGCGCTGGGTGGAAGCTTTCGCGGTGAAGCGATTGGACTCAGTGACGTTCGTAGAAGTGATGGTCAATGGCGTGGTAGCTCGGCACGGAGTGCCGGCGAGGTTGTTGAGTGACAACGGCTCCAACTTTACGTCTGACATTTCTAAATCTTTCTATCTAACTTTGGGAATCAAGAAGTTGTATGGAGCAGCGTGCCATCCTCAGACACAGGGTCTGGTGGAACGGTTCAACGGTACTTTAATTGGATTGTTGAAAATGCACGTCAGTGAAGCGCTAACTGACTGGGACGTATATTTACCTCGGGTATTATTTGCATACAGAACGGTCTACCATGAAGCTTTAGGGGACACACCGTTCTTTTCACTGTACGGGCGCGACCCGGTATTGCCGTTGGACATCGCGTTCCTAAACTTGGGGAAGAAGTGACGGAGCAATGTCGGAGGTGTGGCTGTCGGGATAGGGCGAGGGCTTGAGTCTGCTCAAGTAGCTCTGGAATGGACGCATAACCGTCCTCATCGACTTGAAAAGGGTTGAGACACCGTGCGAGAACCCGGGAGTAACGCTGTGGGTCACGACGGTGTAGCGAGACGAGGTCCTCGTTAGCGGGTCCAGTGGAATTGGCTCCTTGTTGACCCTTGGCGACGACGGAATGTTTGGCGGCTTTGCCTCTGAGCCACATGAACGTGTCGTGGGAGTTGTTTTCGAACTTGTCTAAGAAACCGTAGTAGCCGACGGTGAGGATGTTCTTGCTCAAGAACTTGATGCGGGCTTGGACAGCTTTCGTCTTCTGTTTGCGTCGCGCGTCCAAGTTATCGGTCGGCGGATACAGCGCACCGAGGAAGAAAAACGCACGATGCTTCATCCCAAAGCGCTAATGTTATAGATGGAGATCATGGTACTCGGCCGGGTCATGCCAGTCTCGCAGGTACACCCCGGGGTACGCCAAGCGGTAAGGGGCTTTCCCGCTGTCCTTCGCACTCTTGAGTAGCTGTATGAGGTCGCGCCGGATGTCGTCCGGAGTGTCCCCTGGCAAATCAAGCCGATATGGTTCTGATTTCTTGCCCTTCTTCTCTGTCTTTTGTTTCCTCGTGGGCGGGGCCTTGGCCATCGTCTTGGTGCGGGTTGCCGGGTGCTTCGACGCCTGAGATGAAGCGGAGGGTTCGAATATGTCGTGTGGGGCTGCCTGTCCTGGGAGCATCTGATCCGGGGGCGACAACAGAAGCACTGAGTTGGAGAGGGCCGTGGGGGCGGCATCAATGCTAGCCAAGACCGCGAGAGCAAGATCATCAAGCGCGTTGAGCCCCGTCGACGCTTCGTTGACAGCGAGAAGAGGTCTCATACGAGCCCAGATGTCGACTTGTGCCCGGAGTGCGTCGTCCGTGGCGGCGCTGTCGTCTTGAAGGCGTACCCGAAGACGGTCTGCAACCGTGCTGGGCGATGAGGACTTTGGTGGAGCCGACTTGACCATGAAACAAGAAGGCGAGGCGACTTGTGCTCTTGGATGCCGATTGAGGAGTCAGCGTATGATTACTTTTTTTTCTTTTGCGAGTGAGGTTTAATTGATCGGTGCTGACAAGCCCTCAAGTCGGTTCCGTCCAAATTACACTGCGACACGCGGCACGGTTGCTACCGTTGCTAGCCACAGATGTCTTAATGATGGGGCGCTCGAGTGAATGATGGCGACCCACAAGAATGCCGATCGAAACAAGACGAGGAAGATGTCGCTGCATCCAAGCAAAGATGAGGAGTATTGCCGATTTCGCGCGAGCCGAAAATGACGTACGCTTGGATTGCTGTGCAGTGGGGCGTGTCGATCGCGACCACCGTGTGGAAGGTCAGCCACGTCTTGACTACTGAATACTGGAAAGAAGAGCTATGGATCTCGTGCGGTGCGGTGTTGTGGTCCGTTACCCAACCTGTCCGTGGTGTGGCGGTGCGGTTGCTCTCGACCATGACCTTCTTCGTCTACAAGTGGTATGGACTGGCCAAGATCTGTTTGAGGCGGTACCATCGTTTTGTAGGCGGGACGGCATTGCAGAACAAACGCTGTGGAGACAAGTTGTAGTCCATGTACGAGGCACTGTGGTCTACACCTATGGTAGTGCTGGAAGCCCGAGAAGAGCATTCTCGCGGATTGGGACGCTTGTTGCGCAAGTGGCGGCTGGACATTTTTCATGCGTATTGGTGCGTCTTCTTACCGGATGTGCTCGAAACCGGCTGGATCTCTACCGTGAAGTATTGGAAGGGATTCCGGATGGCTGGGCGGCGCGCGGTTGATCGTGCTTGGTGTGTGACGCGATGGCTTTGGGCGCTCCTTTCGTTGGCTTTGTACGCGATGGTCAACGTAATTGTGTTCATATACGAGCTGATGGGATGGATTTGTCGCGGATGGCCAGGTGTGGCCGTGCTATTGTCGATTGTTAACTTTAATTTCGCGGATGATGGTGACGTGATCATCTACGACTCCGTGGCGATTAGCGGCGAGGCCGCCATAGTGAGCTGCGCGGTTGTACTAGTTGGGCTGGTGAGCCATGTTCAAAGGTGGTGTGTCTACGTGTCTGGTGGACGAGGTCCGTTGCAGATGACTAAGGACAGCAACGAAGCGTGGCTTCGTGACATGGAGGAGCCCGAACAAGCTGAAAGGCTCAGTAAGGCATTCTGGAGAGCGGACGGTGGAAGCGACGCCACTCCAAGAGTGCCGGTACGCACGGTCAGTGGCTTGCGGGCTCAGCGACGTGCGCTACAAGCTACATGGCGAGCGGATCGAGCTAGGACGGATCGACGGGGACGAAGTCCCGAGGAATATCGATGGGGACGTTGGCAACCGTCTCGGCGATGGAGTTGGCCGGTCGCTGGCGGGCGAAGTGCTTGCGGGCCATCTTCTTGAAGACCAGTGTAACGATGATGAGCTCAGTGGTCAGTCCCAGATGGCACGGGCCGGCCCGAACCCGGCCTGCTAGCGGAATTAATGGTGGCTGGTGGGCCGACCCGGGCCGACAACTAATCGACGGAACGATGGCTGGAGGTCCAAGGAGTGGTCCGCGAGAGAAGACTATCTGGCGGCGCTACGATGTGCTTGGTGGGCGAGGACGGACGTCGTGAGAAGACGGACTGATCGGCGTGGCTCGGGCGCTGGATAGAGGCTAGAAGGGGTGTCATGAGCCGCTGCGGGAAAGGGAGGCGCTGATGTGCCCGCGGGTGAAGGTGAGGAAGACCACGAGGCCGTGCTGGCCGTTCTGAGATTGTATTTAGTCGTGAATTTACCTGATGCTTAGCAAGTCAATTGACAGCTTTCTGTATTTACAATATTGAAGGCTTCCTAAGTTTGCTTGTGTCGTCGTGAAATCACAGTACTCACTCGTTCCATACAGCGCCAGGCCGTCTCTAACCTGGACGACTCGCGACACGCCTTCGATACGCAGTACTGTCTCTGCTTGAACGGATGATTCGCCCCGGTGCTAATGGAGAATGTCATCAAGTCGACCGGCCCGGGTGTCATCGAGATTTCATCGACCATGTCTCGGAATGTCTCAAGCAGCCCGCGCATCACCTGCTGCTGTTCTTCGCCCGACTTTGGCCCGACAAAACCCACATTCAGCTCTTCGTGCAAAACATTCTCCACCGCAGGCATGTCCATCCATCCCGCAGAGTCGTCGACCGTCGTTGCGCCGATCACCGGGTCGACCCACTCCGAATTCTCGGGTCCTTTAGCTTCCGTGGTACAGTTCTCACGCTCGAACACAAAGGCGGCAAAAGGTTTTATTGTAGCCGCCACCAACGTGGTTCCGCGACGTATTGAAACGTCCACCCCGGAACCATTGCAGACTTCGACTAGTAGTTTAGCCTTCTGCACAGTGCATAGCGCCCTCGCCACTTTGACAGTCGCACCCAGTTCTGGCAAGCCTTCGGCAAGAAGAGTGGCTCCCCGGTAACGCTTCCCAACGCGTCCGTGACCACAACAGCTTGGCCACAAGGCCACAGTCGTATCGTTGCGCTCATCTTGGATTCGAACATCTGTTCGATACGCAGTGACCCCAAAAGGAACTCCTCGCCCGCATCATTCAGGGTCAGAGTGTTATTGTCATGGTCGATCACAGCTCGGTACGCTTTCAAAGCGTCCGTCCCGAGAATGGCGTCGAGATGAAGACGGTTCACGACAACGAACGGTCTCACGTTTTCTTGCGACCCCAATCTCATGTGCAAGTCGATCACACCCTGGATTCCCAGTTTGTGTCCTGTAACGCTGTTCAAATTCCGCTGATATCGTCGTAGCGGTTCGTCAGTGCGTCCTATACGCTTCAGTTTTCGGGTGTCGATCGGACTGGGTACGGCGCCTGTAATGGGCCTACCTTTCCCCACTACCGGCTTACACGTGTGCGCACGTGTATGAGGAAGCGTAGGTCAAATACACTTCGATTCAGTATACTTGCGACCCGCAAGTATAGTTAAACCTGTAGAGTATAAGCTAAAAGGTAGCTTTAAGATAAAATTGAGAACTGCTATTGAAATTATGAACAGACCTTTTTCCTCAACTGAAATCTATTTATAATGAATCTCCCAACGAATGGTTGGCAGCCCTGCTTCATTTTTACTGGTAGAAGATACTGCTTTCTACCAATGAAAGTTTCCAAATGCATGGTGTTCCAAACACCAAGGTCCGCGAGTGGCATAACCGTCACTCACAACACTAACAGATATCTTGTCAGCTAGCGTTCCGCTGTGGCTGTGCCACAGAGCGTGTAACCCCGTTACACCATCCCCCGTTAAGATAAGACGTGCCGCTCTCGGCACGTCAAACAACGGCATTAACTCCGAGTCAATTCCAGTCTTCTCTTTGGGAAGAATACTCGAACTCATTCTGCAATGAGCTCGCTGCCTTCAACGCCATAGCGCACTGCGACAGAGGGTCAGTTCTCTATCACTGACTATCACGCTCTGCAGTAGCAAAAAGCGTGGTGCGGATTCCGGGACAGACAACCCGAAGTCTCTCCTTGTTGGTTCGTCGGTGATCTCCACCGACGATACCATGCCGCTGGACTTTGAAGAGTCTAAGGAGAGCGAAGTGATGGAAGACGAGATGATCTGGTCTTCAGAGCGTAAGGACTCCGAGCCCTCGGCCGATGATGCCCGCGAGCCGCACGCCGGCTCGCGGCGTCCGCGTGAAGATCAATCGAGCGCTTCTAGCTCGAAGCGTTCGCGAAGCGAAGATGAGACCGCGCTCTCGACAGCGGGAGCGCTTTCGTCTCCGCGCACCGAGCCTGCGGTGCGCGACGTCTGGATGCCTTCGGCTTCCGAAATTGCCAGCAATTTCGGAGCGACAGTAGCGCCAAACCCGGTTGCTCTGTATTCGTGCAACGCCATCGTAGATGACGTTGTTGCGCAGAAGACCGACTTTGATTCGTTAACGAATCAAAGACGCGACTACTCTATCGGGCTCTTCCATGAGCTCTGATATTACGGAAGTAAGAAGACTTCTCGTAAAAGCAAAGTGTCTGAGTGGCAGGCACATTGTCAAAGTTGGAATGCCTTTGTTGATAACTTCAACAAAGACCCTTCGGTATCGTGCTCGCGTTGAGCAAGCACGAGAGCGCTTCGGAAAGTTTTCGAAGCGGGGTAAGCTTGAACGCCTGCACTTTGACGCGCGGGCGGTTGGTATCCTGTGCGCGGTGCCATGCGGCGTCGCGTGCTCGGTCTGTTATTCTGGAGCTGAACGGCTAAGTGATCGCGACGTGAACGGGTACACGAACATCCGTGTACCTGAGAGCATCAAGGAGCTCCGTGCAGATTTGATTGCACGTGATGCTCCGAGCACTGTAGCTGACTATAGTGCTTGTGCGAGTTTTACGCCTGCAACCCGTGGTGGGCTTCGTACACCCTCACCATTTCCAGAACGTCCTCCAGCAGGACGTTCCAAGGGTCCCATGTATCTCGGTGGGGAGGGAATCCTCTCCAACGAATATGAAATCGGACCTGAGTCTGATTTGTTCTCGAGATCTCATGATCCACGATCCGTTCAGCAATCCCGCGGATAGAGCTACGTGCGTCACGCAGTGGCGGCGGGGGTGGCGGGAACACGCCCTTCGTATGGTCAATCCCAGGTTGACCATCGCTCGCTTCACGACCGCGTGGTAGCCGTGAGCAACTGCAAAGTGCGCGGTTCGCTGAACAGCGGCTGGAGCTGAGCCTCTTGAAGGCACAGGTCGCGGCGGTCTCCCAGACCGCGCCGAACTTGAGCGTTGAACTCCGGTCAAAGTTGGCGAAGCTGGCTTACCGTGTAGCCGAGCTCGAGAAGAAGCATAAGCACGCTTCTTCTTCTTCCGCTGCGAGTGACCAAGATTTGGTGACTCGTGTTGTACGTACGGCTTCAGGCGCCCAAAATATAAAATGTCGGATGCAGTCGCATGCTAGACGATATGTCCAGCGTGTAGGCATTGGCGTGCCGTGTAAGCACACTGTGAACGGCTCGATGAAGCGCGGAGCAAGCTTCCTTGCTCTAAAATCGGATACTGCATGTTTAGCTAGGTTTTTGAAACCCTTCTTGAATTCGTCTGTGTTTCCCGTTTCTTCGTTTTCGCAGCATGCCCTGCCTACGCGCTTGGTCTTGAAGTGTCTGTGCCCTGCGCAGACACACTCTTCTTCGGTTTCGCTACAGGCCCTACCTGCGCGTGTTGTCTTGAACCGCCGGCACTGACACGCTTCCCTTGGTTTTCGTCGCGTTGTGTAGATCAGAACGAGATGCGGGTTTTGCTCGCGTCGTCACAACTGATACTGTGCTGATATCAGTTCGTTTCTGTGGTTGCATCAGAGCAACCATCCTCCCCCACTTAAAGAGGGAGCCACCGCCCCGAGCATGCTCGGCAAGCGTGGATGCCGCATGGCGTTCATGTAGAACGGTGTATGCCCAGTCGAGGCATGCACCGAGTTGTTAATGGCGAACTCCGCCATCGCCAAGCAGTCGCTCCAATGATGGAACGAGTGCGCGATTTACGCGCTCGGTCTGACCGTCCGTCTGCGGATGAACCGCAGTCGACATCGACAGCTGTGTCCCAAGAAGTGTTTACACTTCTTGCCAGAAACGTGCTGTAAAGCGCGGATCGCGATCCGACACGATGTTGCGCGACATGCCATGGTGTTTGAACGCCATGTCAATGAACAGACGTGCTGTCTGAACAGATGTCACTTCAACATGTACCGCAGCAAGATGGGCCATCTTGCTGAAGCGATCTACAAAGACCACAGCACCAGTCTTCCCCTCGTTGTCGGGTGGAAGACCGAAAATGAAGTCTATTGAGATGGACTGCCAACGCTCCGGCGGTGTCGGGAGTGATTGAAGCCGAGCCTGCGAGAACGCCGCAGGCTTCAAGCATTGGTACAGTTCGCAAGCGCGGATGTACTTGCGCACCCACTTGTACTGGTGCGCCCAGTAAAAAACACGCGTGAGAAGCAAGTATGTCTTCTCACGGCCCAGATGCCCGGCCATCGGGGCATTGTGATACTCGCACATGATCCTGAGTCGCAGGTCATGGTCGTTGTGCACGACAATGCGATCCGCATTGTCGTCGATTGCGCTGTAAAGCTGCAATCCATCGTGTACCCAATAACGGTGTACACGAGCAGGAAGGTGTGGTGCTAGCTTCTGGTGAGCCTTGTCAGAAGGTGTTGAGAGATAGCTCAACAACTGCTTCGCGTCTGCGTCATAGGGACTCGTCTTGAGCGAGTCCCAACTGTACTCCTCGAAGCGCTCCTTCTTGGTCTTGGCGCTGAGAGTGTCATCGCTCTCCGCGGCGCTTCTCACGGAGAGCTGCCTCAGCTCTTCCGCCTCGCTTTTCATCCTTTCGAGGTCCGAAAGTACGAAGATCGCGCGCAAAGCGCTTCCAGCTCATGACTAGAAGCGACGTCAACTCCGGCGCATTCGTTGGAGGGTACGCGAGCATCATCTTCCTGTATTGTATCCCAGAACAGGTCTGCGTCAAGACATTCAGTGTCGCGACGTCAATCCCAATGTCTGCCCAGTAAACATCTCTTGAAGCGTCTCGGTCCTGGACCGAGACTGGCGCAGCGTTCTCCACTTGCGTCGTGTCTTCTTCTGGTGAAGCCCGGCTTCGCTTGTCCCACGTCCAGGCCCTGCCTTGGACGGGTTTCCCATGTAATGCCGGCGGATTCTATCCGCGGGTGCGCGCAATCAAGCCCGGCTTGATTCGCATGTGCCTCTTCGCACACCGCTTCTTCGTGCCGCCCGGCTGCACGAGAGCTCGCAAGCGTTTTCAGTGCTGGACGTTTGCAACCGCCAGCACTGCTTGCCGTGTCGACTTCCGGAGTCGACACAAATTCAATACCTTGACGCCTCCAATGGGCGGAGTCCCCCTTGAGAGGTGATATCGATTTCGTGTCAACTCCCTGAGTCGACACGTTTTCGTCAGCATTTCGGCTTGCAGTTGAAATCCCTCTCGAATCTGATCTAATTAGATTCAGACTTGTATCAGCTCCCTGAGTTGACGCACCTCCGTCAGATAGGGAGGCGGGGATCTGATTTGGCCCAGCCAAATTCAGTACGTTGGCTCCCGGGGCCATTTCGTCTTCCGCAACGACTCCCGGAGTCGTTGTTGTTCGTGCCCTGCGCTTCAAGACAGCGGCATGAGGCGCTGTCTCAACTGGAAGTGGGGATGAATCCCGAGATGCATTCAGTGCGCTGACAGGACCATCACTCGCTGTCGCGCCGTTGGAGCCGAAGCGTCGAATTGTACGCTTCTTCCAGTATATTATCGGATCATGCCGTGCAAGCCACAGCATGCCCATTATCAAGTCAAACTTATCGTCTAGATCCAAGCCGATAAGCTGATCTTCAAGAAGATGGCCCGCAAGCACTTCGCCCGCCAGCGACCGGCCAACTCCATCGCCGAGACGGTTGCCACCGTCCCCATCGATATCCCTCCGGACAGGCCAAAGGAGATGTTATGGGGGCTGAGATTCAACTGTACATAGATTTGGGTCATATCTGTCCGCCAACAGTCCCAGAGCAAGACCAGTTCTCATGATCAGGAAACCGGACGGCAGAATACGCTTCTGTATTACTTATCACCGCCTGAACGCTATCGCGGTCAAAGACGGCTACCCCATGCCTCCAATTGGCGACATTTTGGATGCGTTAGGGAATGCCATGCGATTCTCTACGGTGGATATCGCCTCGAGTTACTGGAACGCCCCGATGGCTGCCAACAGCATCGAAACGATGGCCTTACGAGCAACAACGGTCTGTATGAGTGGTTGGTGATGCCTGCTGGGCAATAAAATGCGGTCCAGCTTTTGAGGGGCTGATTGAGAACATTGTTGCGGACCTCAAGTGGAGGACCTGTCGTGTAGGAATACGCTGAACTTCTCGTTACCAAACAGTATGACTCCCAACAACAACACACGGCCCCCCGCAAAGGTCAGCGAATGTTGGAACAATATCGGAAGACCAGGAATGATCCCTTCGGAGCTGTCTATGGATTTTCGTGACTGTTATTTTGCTAATCGAGCTGATAATGAACCTGTTCTACTGTAGTGAGATGACTTATCTGACCATCGGCCAGAGGAAAAGGAAGACCACGCTCAAACACAGAACGTCTATCTATTAAAATTGCCGCCAGGACAGACTTCTGTCTGTCAGGCCGCCGATTTTTCACTTTACGTTTCTTTTTTTTGCATTTAGGAGGCGGCTTGGACTCCGCATAGGGTGATGAATTTCGGACCGTACTGTATAAGGCAGCACCAATATGAATATGGAGTAAACAGGTGCTTGAGATGTACCTTGGAGATGAACAAGGGGATGGATGATAGCCTAATCATTTAGAAGTGGAATGGAAAAAGGTGACGACTACCGCCAGAAATATTTGGACTTGAATTTACCGGGCCCTTTTGCGGGCGATTTGGATCTGAGTGGATTCTTGCCGCGGGACAGCGTATCAACTTCCGTCGCCTTCAAGTTAGTCCTGTTCCACGTCTTCGTCGTCCTGGCCGCCTAGGTCCGCATTGGGCAAACCCCAGTTGAGGTCATGGTCACCATCCCACTCGGGGATAGCATGGACAGGAGGCAACGCCGTGTGTGAACCATCCAGCTATCTAGGGGTGAGTGGTTGGGTATATTAACCTCTTTCTGGTTCTAGGGGGTACAAGATCGCCAACGCCCAGTAACTGATACGATTCCCAGCCTTCGGCTGGACCTGGTCCAACGTGCCCGTTAACTCGAGCAACTCGGGAATGTTTACGAATTTTTCGCTGTCAACCATCAACAGCTTCGGAGTGCACACTACAGCGCGACCAGATCTTTAACTATGCGACCGTCGTAGTTCTTTGTCAGACCGGGTCCTCCAGTGTTGACCTACCCACCAGACGAGATTCCGGTGGCCAATATACTCCGAGTGATCATGGAACCCGTAAATACCCCAGGTTTCAATACGAAGACTGAAAAAGCGAAGGCGCTCTGCGAGCGCCACCATCTTGCGTTTCCGACGCTGTACCTGTGCCGACGAGTTGTGAAGGGGAGCACGCAGACCCCATTTCCAGAAGGTTCAAAGGAACAACGTCAAAAAGCTCCAGTTCGCGGTGTAGATGCGAGGGAACGCTTCCATATCATACCATACTCGCCTTTTCTCCCAGAGGTATGCTCCTCTAGCCAGGGGAACGTCGCACACAGCTGCTGCTGCGTACATCCGATCTAAGTCATGGATAAGACTGGGAGGTGCGTCCGGCAGATAGGCAAAGTCGGCGAATGTGACTCCCATCGTGTACTGAGGTGAATTAGCGGCTGGGCTAATGGGAACGATTGATGTCAATGCCGCTGGGGTAGCGGATGCCTTCGACGATGTGTCACTGATCTTCTGCTTCTTAGAGGTCGCCCTAATTTGTTTAGCGTCGGCATGGTCCGTCTGCCGTTGTAGGTCGGCAAAGGCGGGCGGCAACACTCGCGCCTTGTTGGAAAACCGGCGGGGGTATCAACGTCACCGCTCCAATGGATACAGCGGCTGCAGCTTCAAGGTCGCCTCGAGTGAGCGCCGAACCCACGAAGATATACGATTGAAAGCAAAAAGGGGGTGGCGGCGCCTCGCCGCACCACTCCTTGGGCACGACCCCTCTCCTACAACACTCACCTAGCGCCGGGGACGCGCCTTCCCTCCTGCACCTTGACACTCCTCCTTGTGTACGCCTCGCGTCGCTCTTTACGATGGCCTCCCACCCGTCCCGTACGTCGCCTCGCCGACGCAGCTGTCCTTAGCTTCGTCGCGGGCCGTGTCGTCTCTCCTTTCGTGCGGGGAGTTCGAGCTGGACCGAACTGCCGTCATCTTCTGCGGGCAGCTCATCCTCTCCGCGATCCACTGTTCAAACCATGTATGCTACACCAGTTGTAGCCATTTCCGTTGTAACCATCCCGGCTCGACCAGCCAGTTGTTGCACGTCGGCGGAGCTGGGACCAAGCTTCCGCGTCCCTGGCACGTTCCCGTCCCACCGGGACTCGGGACAAATTCGCTGACCGCGTTGCAGTGCTGGGACAGCCCATCGTCTTTCTGTAGGGTCTGAATATTTTTGGAATCAAGTTGTGTGCAGTACTATTTATCTAAGCGCGAATGAAAGTGTAGCGATGCCGATGAAACCTTGATCGCCCAGGAGGTTCGTATAGCGCAGCTCAGAATTCCCACTCCAGAAAGAAGAATCAAGGTTTGCCTGAGAGCGTTCACAGTAGACCAGGGAGCATTTTAGCTCACTTCCGAGCGAACATCGCTGCATTAGCTCATTTTATATAAAGATCGTCCTCCTCTGATGCAAACTTCAAAATTTACAGATTGATCTTCCTAAAAAACGGACGTCGCCTTAACAGCAGTGCGCATCTTGTAGCCAGGTTATCAATAGCTACCACCTACCAAAATCAGTCACCTGAATTTTTGTGGCTATTCCGCTCCTTCAAATAAGGGTTTTGCTTAGAAATGTACCTGAGACTCCTCAGTGTATATTGTATCCCTTGTCGACTTATCGAAGAAGAAAATCAGGGTGTATAATAAAAGGTTTCACATGATTAGAGGGGGACCTCGCCCCAATAATAAGGTGAGCAATCTGTTTAGTAGCACGAACCAGTTAGCAGTCCCGGACAGCATAGAGGGGTCCAACCCAACGGAACTTGTAGCCTCGATATTCGTATTCTTCACTCAAAAACACAAAGGATCAGCACAAACACGGCATAAAACACAACAATACATGCTTCAGATACTCAACTTCAAATTATCAATATCATTCTATGTCGAGTCACAACTGCTAAATGCCACGGGCCATCACTACCCAATACAGACTGAAGGAGATTGTCTGCGTCTTCTAAGTCATCATCCGCTCGGTACACGAGTCTGTACGTCGATTCTAGAATGCGGTTTGCCTTGCTCATACATCCTTCCACTTTGGAAGGCGTGAGATTGGATATTTTCACGTGCAAGGTGAAAATAGCTTTTGAGGAGAGGGAGCAGAGATGAAACCAACGCAGAAGTGCTAGGAGTAGTCGCAGGCCGTAGCAGTCGTAGCTTAAGTTTCAGATTTTCCACCTGCCGTTTAACCCTCCACTCCTGAACACCCTCAGCAGTGGAGGGGCAACAATGTAGCTTCGTCACCATTGTGCCAATGAAGGCACGACCCAGAATCGAAAGGGACCTACGACTGAAAGGTTAAGTTCTGCCTCCAAGCGTGTTGTCACATCGCTAATCGTTGTCGTTGACATATACTGACACCCTACATTTCCTTTTACTACCGCCCACACAGTTTCAACAGGCAACAGGTCGGAGTAGTGAGGAGGAGTATACACCAACCTGCGGCTGCACTTCTTCGTCATCTCAACAACCACTGGGGAAACTTTCATGCGAACGTGCTCCTTGAGCTTAGTCCAGATCGCTGATTTCAATTATTTAGCATCCGCTTGCACGTCCCATTCTTTGCACGTTGAAAGCAACACAGCTTTCCTTGTGTTGCCCTATGGCGGCCTTGTTGGAAACCGGCAATGGTATTTTGCGTTATCCATTACAATGTAAGCGTTCTTGATGCCGCATGCATCCAGCGCGTCAAGAAGCTTCTCCATCCATCGTTCAAAGTAATTTCCATCAAACATACCATGATAACCTCTGTTTATTTGTTGCTACCTTCAAATGTGTACAAAGTGTCGCCGAGTAAAGACGCACTCTACGCTTCCGTGGCCTCATAAGTGGTGGTGAATGAATCGTGATCGTCAATCGCACTTTTCACTCGTAGCTCTGTGTCGGCGACCATCTCTTGACGGAGCAGCTTCACTCGGTTCTCGGCTTCTCGTAGTTCGGCTGAGACGGCTGTCGGCGCTCGGACGCAATTGACAGCGTCCTCATTCGGCTCCTGCACGCTTTTAGTATTTTGTAAGTCCACTAGTTCTTCAATTTCATCTTGTTGCAGTTGGCGTAGAATCGCTGCCTCCAATCGTTGTCGTTGGTTCGCGTTTGTTCGAACGCTCTTCAAAGCGTTCTCCATAGTCACTCCAGGTTCGATCCCTTGCAACTTTCCACCTACTTCGCCTTGGCGCCACGCGTGCGTTACCAAACCGATTATTAGGAAGCCGCCGCTCGCGTGAAATGCCCAATTAACCCACTGAAAGTAGCAGTTCAATGCGTTGAGCACCAACAAGGCGATAAACACACCTGGTCCACTACAGAGTACATATTGCATGAGATCAAAGACGGCCATAGGCAAGTGGATTGTCAGTGATAACAGTAGCAACACGATCCAGCATAATCCACACAGCACCGCATATACTCGCCTCCAGCAAGCCGCCCCTGCTTCAAGTATCGCCCAGGCGTACTTTCTCGTCGATTCGCAGGTTTTCAACTTCAAATCCGGCAGGAACTCATAGAAGGTGACCTTCATCGCGGTCCACCAGGCGCAATTCATTTCTCCGTACTTGCCGTTCTTGTCGCGGTCGTCCACCGACACTTGCTCTGGTACGGTGAACAAGGCACCCCACAGTGCAAAAGCGTATGCCGGCCCACGCAATCCCCGCAGGTTCGCGTCACCAACTACCAGTTGGTAGCGCGACAAAAACTCCGACACCATGCTCGCATTTAGACACACCACGCGCCACACTTCAGTCAGGAACGTCCAAGCCACTGCCCGAAACGGCGAGGTCAGCACCCAGCCGTACAGGCAGCAAATCGCAGTGAGGCAGTGCACCGGTAGCAGGTCAGGATCCGCGTAACGTTCCAGGTAAAAGCTCCAAGGCTCGTTCATTGAAGGCTCCACCTGTATCTGGTCACCACCTAACTGGACTTGATTTTATGAGATGGGATTGCCACAGACGACCCGTCCTACTGGTCAAAGGGCCCGACGTGGGCCATGTCTTTCCAGCGACATGGTTCACATTACGATTTGTCCAGGTACATCTTAGGCATGATCGGCAGCCTGTTCCCATCAAGGTTTGTCAACTTCTCTTGAACGTATGTGGCGCGATGCGCCACGTTGCCAACTCTCTCTACCAAGTAATGATGTGTTTCCCCCAGAACGAACTTGTAGTCTAGTTGACAGATAATACGTAACACAGTATTCATCGAAACACTTAGGATAGTTGGCGACGATTCAACATGGCTGCACAGCATCTTTGTGGAAGGAGGCTGCCTGTTTTGCGTTGGCGAAGATGACCGTGGCGTGTGTTATGTGTGCTAACGAGTCAGCATCATACGTGACGCTCGTCGAGGTGCTCATATCACAAATCAACACCTTAGTTATTAGAGGAAAATAATGTACATGTCGATACGTCGCCTCCAGTGGTCACACCTTCTCGTTCTGAGGGCTATCAGTACTATTACAGGCAGGCCACGCGCACAAAACCGTGGTCTCCGTGTTCGCAAGACACTTGACACGACTATGTAACCCCCCCGTCCTCACCACTACCACGACCTGTTTGTTTCTCGCCGATGAAGTATTTGTAGGCCACCACAATAATGGCCCGCTCTCCCTCGGAAATTTTCAGCCCCGCGTCATTCTAAAACTGAGTCGATGGAAACATATACGACACTAATCGAACAATTACTGTCGCAGGATTGGGCCGCTGGCCAGTACCACCTTGTCCGACCAAAATTGGTGGCGGTGGTGCACCTCGAAACGCAAGCCCCCCCCCCCCCCCCCCCGCTCGACCAACCTTCCGAGCCCTCCATGCCCTCCCGTCCCGCCACCCCATTCAAGCGTCTCCGACTCACCTGGTCAGAGAAGGTCGCCATCGCCAAGCGCTCGCCAGCCCTGTCCTACGCGGGCATTGCAAACTGGCCCGTGACGGAGTTCAGTCTCCAGGTCGCCCCGACCAAGACGACAATTTGCAGCATTATGACGTCAAAAGCATGCGTAAAGTTCTTGCTCACATAATTTAAAACAATACAGACTCTTCTGCGTCCAAATCAGCTTCTCTTTATACACCTGAAGTCTTTATATATGGCAGGCCTTCGCTATTCACGCACATTACTGTACATGGTTTCAATATATTGATGATATGTTATAAAATACGGTATATACGAAGTTGAACTTGAGTAAAAGAACGAAGAATGCGCTCATTTAGAAGGGTATTTTCTACCGTGTTTATAAAGGTAGCTTCAAGGGCTCGAAATACGCGTTGTAGCGTGAAATGGTAACGATAAAGGTACTTTCGAAGTGGTTTGACAACGAGTTACTCATCCGCACGCGCAATGGGAGCTACGAGCTTCGCTTCGGGGGATATGTTCACTTATCACGTGGAATGTTCAAGAGAGTTGATTAGGATGATAAGGAAATAACAAGCCGTTTTGACGTGGTTGGAACCTAGCTTTTGGAATTGATTATGAAGAAAATGGTCCGCCGTGTCAAAGAAGATTGCCGGATCCTGACGAGAACGGATCGGTTGAGATACGAAACCCCTCTGCGAGGAACGCAGGTGAAGGCTTGTCCTTCTTGCAGTTTGCACCCCTCATATATTTACAGAAGATAAAATCACTTTATGTGTAGAAAAATCGGATTGAATGAGACGGATATGGACAACCAGAGTCCAGGTCGAATGATTTAGGGAAATTTGGTAGAGTTGCTTGCAGATTATACATGGATTTCAAAGATTCTACTCCAAAGACGAGCTCGCATAGGATATATTGCTTTTGTACCTTCTCGTTCCCATTGCGAAAAATGGTATGTTGTATCAAGAGTAGATATTATCGCATCCGAACCATTTTGGCCTGGTGCATGAGCGTTACTACGTTTTCGTCGACGAGTTCAAGGAATACCGTCATTTCAAAGTTGCACACTTCAAGCTAAAGATCAGGTTGCCGTTTCGCAATGTTGCCAACGTACTGCTCCACGTCGTAAGAAGCTTGTCGACGCACAGGGCCACGCATTACTCATCGAGGAGGCCCCGCACGCCGTCGCACAAGACCAAAACACTATGGTGTACTCGCACTCGCGCAACCACCCGACCACGGCCACAGCCACGGGCCCGAGGATTCCGCCATCAACGAAACGAAGTAGGGCGCTGCTTGATACAGAATCGCGGGCACGCGACCTCGCCGGATGAGGACAAGCAGCTATGCGAGCACGACTGCACGCAGATGAAGTAATGTCGCGCACCCTCCCAAAGGCGTTGAGGTCTGGCAGCTGCTGGTTGTTTTGAATCTAGTCGGAGCGGCAAATGTTGTAGCTAAAGTATGAAGCCCTAAACAAAATGATCAAAGTCTTCTTGTTAGTGTTTTCATTTTGCTATGCTAGCTAGTGGGAATATTTATGACTGAATAGAAGAAAACAGCCGAGCGTAAGCCTCTGCCGCGCTCGGTCCTGAACGCAACACTTTCTCTGAATCACTCACCTGGCGCTCCTCACGCGCCATCCATCCTTCATCTTGACATGCCGCCCGGGGCGTGCTTCACACTGCCTTGTTGGTCGCCATGTCATCCGTCCTAGCCCTTGCGTTCGCGGGTCCGACGGCAATCTGGTAGCTTCTCCTCTTCTTGTTCTTTGGATCCAACTACCTACATCACTTGCAGGGCGCGTCGCCAAACAACCACCGGCTTGCCAAAACAGGTGTAGACTCAACCACTCTTGATATAGTCCGCGCACTCGTAGACGAATTCATCGGCACTCGGGCTCAAGCATCACTCCGGCAGGACCTGGACCCAGCCTTTGCTCATTCAACACGCCTCCTGGTATATAACCATTCTCCCAGGGAGGATGTCCCGCTCCACGGTCAAACGTCCTCGGCAAACGCTTGGATGCTGGTCCAGTTCTTATTGGAGGTCCACCACACGCCTTCCTCTTCGTCACCAACGCTTGCTTTGCCAACTTCACTCGGCGCTCCGACTCACAGAGTTCGGTCAAGATCGCGTCGGGTGCACGTGCTTTAGTAGAGTCGGGCGGCGTGTAACGGACATTGGCAACCTCGTCCGAGCATGCATCCCTGAATATTGTCGATCTCTTCTATGTCGCCCTGCTGATAGCGCCTCGGGCTGGCGTTCTCATGACGGTGGTGTATAGCTGCCCTCTTTCGCACACTCTCCGGGTGCCGTCCAATACCATATTAGGGGATATGTGCCTTAGCCCGCGACTTGAACGGCCATGACGCCAAGCATGTCATATCAGTCCCGTAGTAAGTACCGAACCGCTACCCCACAACCTCCATGCTGTCCATTCGAATCCCAAATTCAACGTGTTGAACAACAGTACAGCAATGGCGACGCCGAAGCCACCACAGCAACCAAACATTAGCAATCATAGCATGTCAGTGTGGCAGGAACCATCCCTGAGACAGAAAAAGTACAGTCCACTAACACGCCTGCAGCGTGACGCAAGACGGTCCACTCGAAGCCCCGCACGCTTCCTACAAAGCACGGACGTACTTGCCCACTGAGTGATCTGTCTTCAACAAGTATTCATAGAAGGTGACTATCGTAGCACACTACCAAGCGCGGTGTATCCTGCTGTATTATCCGTATTTGTGCTCGTCGCCCTTCAGCACTTGGTCCACGACCGACAGTATGGCACCCCATAGAGCGTATGTATACGCCAGTCAGCGCAGCTCTTGGAGTACTGGGTAACAGGCCACCCTCTGGACCTCGACAGGAACTCGGACAGCATCCCAACGTTCAAGCTGACGGCGCATCAAACTTCCAGCGCAGACGTCCGCACAACGGCTCGACACGGTGCCGTCATTACAAAGTCTCCCAACCCGTGAAGTGGTGGATGGGTATCAAGTTCGGAGCGGCGTACCGCCCCAGATCAAAGCCCCATACTCGTTCCATCTGGGGTCGCGTCCGCACGTCACACAGCATTAGGAAATTGGGACCACACGGCTATCGCCGTCAACAGGGTGAAGTGCAGCACTCCACCTGCCCTGCCGTCGCCTGGAGTGTTCGCCCTCGCTGCGCCAGAGCTCTGTATCCGGTCTCGGCCACCAGAAGCACCGTCATGACATACCGTTCACGATCACTTGTCGCTCTAGACCTTCATTCCGCTTCCACATTCACTACATTATTACTTCTCTGCGGAGAGTGTGCGAATGCCCAATTACTTCTTAAATTGTGGTCTCAATCTGCCAACCTTTCCCTTCAGATCCAATCACTCACTTCGAGTTTATTTTCTCTTTCGGGATACCACCGCTCATTGTGCAATCTCTCGACAGGTCACCAAAATTCTCCGCAAGTCGTCACAATGAGCTCCCAGAATGGGGCCCAGACTCCACCTACTGATCTCGTGGCTCGAGGCGCCGAGATCGTGGTGTTGTAGCGCCGGGCCAAGTAAGGGGAACTCGGCCCGGAGGCCACGCAGGAAACCTTTACCGACTACTGGACGAAGGTGCGCGCCATCCTGCGAGCGGCCTCCGCCGGTGCCGATCTCCTGGATGGCAACCTCAGAGTTGGACCCAAGCGGCTCAACAACAGCGTGCTCTGCAAGGGGAGCCGAAGGCTAGTGATACGCCTCAGGCTTCGACTATTGCGACTACACTCGAAGGAGGTCGTCCCGAGTCGGCGGGACAACAGTCGTCCACGGAGCAGCACGAGTATGGTATGCCGTCGAGTATTAAGAACGCTGTGAGGATGATACAGCCGTTTTACTCGGATGGTGCCTCGGTCGAGAAGGCAAGGTTGTTCTGGACTGCGTTCGAGAGAGCCACGAGGGGCTTGACTGATACTATACGGTTGAGTGCTTTCCGCGAGTGTCTGAAGGGGAAGATTGGTGAGAATTGGTGGATGTATTCCCAGATTGAAGATTTTGCTACGTTGCGAACGAGGTTCCACAACCAGTTCATCTGTCAAACACCACTTCAAATGATCGAGCGACTGAAGACGACCAATCTTTCCAAGGGCATGTTCTCCGAAGTGTGGGGAGATCTGGTCTCGAGCTTGTGCGATGCTGCTCACTGTGACGATCCTCAGATGAGGTACCAGTATTTCTTGTCGGGCTTGCGGAACAAGGAATGGAAGACGGCTCTGAACACGACTATGGTGAACACGATCCCACAGGCTGTGATTATCTTACTTTACAAGAACATGCACATCCCTGCTGAGGACGACGCCGAATTTGCTGACGAGGCAGTCAAGAAGCCCGCTACGGAAGGTGCGATGATGCAGCAGATGCTGGATATGATGCAGCAGACACAGAGCTTGCATGCACAGCAACAACAGCAGATGAGTCGATCGCCTCGGTCGCCGAGAAGCCAAGACCGGCGTTCAGCGTTCGCTGCCGTTATGTACGAAGAAGATCCAGCACTGAACGCTGCGTCGATAACGGAAAGCGCTCCACCTCAGGCGGGAGGAATGCGCCAGGGTCCCGACAAGTACACGCAAGAAGGCATTCGCGTGTGTGGACGTTGTCACTACCTTGGCTGCAGCCGAACCACGTGCAGATACAACAACGTGACGTGTGGAAACTGTAAGCAGCGTGGCCACGTATTGTTTGAGTGCATCCAACCTCGACAGATGATCAACCAAGGAAGTTAGCGTGGACAGCAGCAAGGAACTGGAGGCTATACTCGTGGTCCTCCGCCGGACTCGGGAGGGTACCGCAACGCGCAGAGAGGCCCTGGAGCGCGCTTTCTGTGCGGTGAAACGGGTCACCGCGTCGCGAATTGTCCTGTGAGAAGTTCTGTGCTAAGAATGGCTGAACCAAGTGGTGCCGCAGGAGCTCCGCCCGTACAGGGGCAAGCTCCGTCCCAGCAATGATGGGGGCAGGAGGGAGGGGAAGGAGGTGTCGCTCCTTCCTCTTGTCAATGGGACGGCACGAAGGGAGCCTCGCCAAGCGCCTTGTGCGGAACGGTTGGTGAGTTTGGTGAGTTCCCGGTGAACGCAGGTGCAGGATATGCTGCTCCGATGAAGAGTGAATCGAATGAATATGGAGTGAACATGATGGAAACTGAAGTGTACCGAGAACAACTAGTGACTTGGGATGGCGTCGAGCACGAGGAGAACAATGCCGTGGCGATGACCAAGTGGTACGCTTCAGAGGTGTATGGATTGGAAGGAGTAGTGAACCAAAACTACGCGGAACCGTGTTCTACAGGGACGGGAGTCGGGCAAGCGTATAATGCCCACGAGATGACCCCGGTGGCGCCTGAGAACGCTGCGGTTGAGGAAGTGATTGGTGCCGTTACTGCAAATGATGGGAGGTGTGGAGATCAATGCTCACTATGGGAAGGTGTCGGGCGTGAGGAAAACAATGCCGTGACGACAAACAGTTGAAATCCCGAGGGTGTGAGCGTTGTGAGACCCAACGAAGTCAGCTTGCAGGAAGAAACCCCTGCTATGGAAAATGGTATGGATGCCATGAAGAATTCCGATTTTGGAGAGCAGGTGGAGACGGTAGAGATGACTTCTTCTGCAGTGGAAGCGTACGGAGTGGATAAATCGAACGAGCGACTGCGGTTGAGGAAGAGCCGCCGAAGAAAATGGAGGAAGAGCGTGACAATATGAGTCACTATACCGTTGAGACAACGGGGATCGCGAGTGAAAGCCACTCCGCGGTCGGCTGTGAAGACGGCGAGTACGAATACCCTCGGTGTGAGGCCTACCTTGGACTGAAGAAACCTCTAGTGGTGGAGGTAATCAAACATGAAGATTTTGGGATGAAGAAGAGTTCGATAGGTAAAGAGCTCGTGGGCGTGCCGGCGGACAACACGTTTCCCAAGGGACAGTCAAAAGTGGAGGAAGTAAGCGTACACGTAGAAGACACAGTCGGCCCAAGAAGGGTCGAGCATAACGATTCTCCTGCGACTGAGTCAACGGTCGAGCAAGAATGCTCAGAGGGATCGGTAGCGAAGGAAGGTTCATATGAGGAGACGCCAGCCCGGAACGCGCTGGAAACGCTGAACGAAGATGGATCGATGGCCCTGGCGGACCGAGTGGGGAGCGTATCGAATGATGCTGCCCTGCCGGGGGCTATCACGGAAGCGCAGCTCGTGAAGAAGGACACTACGCGTGAAAGACGACGGTGATGAGGCGCCGTCGCACGTTAGGCTGTTCACGCCGCGAGAGCTGGACATGCTGACTGAAGGGTCAACAATCGAAGCGTGTGAGGAGAAGGAAGAATACGAAAAGGAACTTGAAGAGCGGCTGTACCCGCTCGATGAAGTCGAGCTACTGAGATTAATGAAGAGGAACGCTGACGAACAAAAGCAACTCTCACTCGACGAAGTAAGTACGCTCCTGGACATCCCAATGGCTACGTTGGAGAGGACGCGCGACGCGTCGCCTGGAGAATTGTCGACTCCCGAGTACTGGGTGGCCTGGTACAAGAAGACATTAGCTGCCTCGGAGGAAGCTAAGCGAGCGAACCGCGACTTCCGAAACACGCTACCTGAAACCGAGCGTGTAGCTCGAGTGGGGCCGGACGGCCCTACGGCCTCTGACGAACGAGACGTAGGCGGTGGAGCCAATGTGATATGTGAGGAACTCCTACGACAGGGACGAATGACGACACCCATCGCTCACGAAGAAGCAAATGCGTCCGCTGTACTGGCTAACATCGGCTTGACTTTAATGCCATCGACAGTGGAAACCGTGGCTACCATATCTCCTACCCCTAGACTCAAGACGCTACCTCCGCGATATCGTGAATTCGTACGGCAAACGGTGTACTTGTTAGCGGCCGAAGACGTGAGAAGCGACTCGCAGCTGTGCTGTGACTGTTGCGTGCAGACTCCGTCTACGGTGGCTTAAGATCGCCCGCTTGTCGACCGCATCAAGGACAAGGTGACCTGGCTAAAGAATAGCTTGACTGGATCCCTGTTGAGCGATGTTCTAACGCTGGTGCGAGTACACTATGGCCTTGAGGCGCCTCTTATTCGAACTCGGATGATCGCGCGTGGATCCCGTGGATGCCGCAAACGAACCCCGTTAGCCCGCCCGCGAAAAATCCCGTTTGATAAGCACGTCCATTTTGGATGTTCTTCATTATTCACGGAACGCTCGGAAGCGTTCCCGGACCGACAACCGACTCAAGCCGAGCTAGATGACCTCTTTTCCTACGTCTAAGTGGTAAGCAACGCGACTACCCTTCGAGAAAAGAAGCCTGGATTACGCGAGGTTCCGAGCCATGGAGTCCGACGGTGAGGACGACGTGGTGCCCGAGGGCAAAAGAGTGATCGGCTCCGTGGGCGGCGTGGAAGCCCTTTCGACTGGTTACATTGACTGTACCCCGGCGGAAATGCTGATTGACTCTGGCGCCATTGCCAGTCTGATCCACGTGCGAGTTCTGAAGCGCATTGGGCGCGCGGACGAACCGCTGCGACCATATCGAGGGAGCCTGAATGGAGTGACGGGGCACAAGTTGGTTGTCAAAGGCGTCATTGACGTGCCTATGCGACTAGGATCGCAGGAGAAGCTGAGGCCGTTCGTAGTGGTGAATAGGCTTCACGTTGACGATATCCTGGGAACAGATACGCTTAAGGCGTACCGAGCAGTGGTCGATCTTGACGACAACACGTTGATCTTAAAGGACATGGGCGAGGTGATCCCGTTGGGTTCTCCTCGTGTCGAAGAAACCTACCGCTCCAAGATGGGATCTACAGTGCGACTTCGGCCTGGAGGCCAAGCCTTGGTTGTGACGGATGTGCTCGGGAGTGTGGCCGAAAACTTGACAGTGTTGGTAGAAGGCTTGCCCGACTTGGATGCAACTGTGAAGGGCGCCAGAACGCTCTGTACTGTTCACGACGGGAAAGTATTGGTCGAAGTCTGCAATGCATCCACGGAAGATGTTGTGATCCGGAAAGGGACGACAGTGACCTCCGCCACGATCATACCAGAAACGGCTTTTGAACTTGGACGGCCCAGCTGTCTCGATGACGCGGGGCCCCCAGAAGGTGCATCCGGTACGCTATCTGGGACTTCGTGGATTGACCCTATCATTGGAGCTACTACTGACGAAACGTCGGGTCGTGAACCAATACCCGAACTCGAGAAGGTGCTGCGCGAGGAGTTGGAGGTCGATTTCACAGCCTCAAAGCTCAGCCAGGAAAAACAGCAACTGATGCGAGGGCTACTCGATCACTTCCGGGAAATGTTTGTCGAGACATCCATGACTCCTGGACGTATGGACCTGCTGGAGTTCTCAATCGACACTGGAACGCAAGCCCCAATCAAGCAACGACGGTACCGAGTCTCTAAGGCCGAGGGCGACATTATGGAGGCGGATATACAGCAGTATCTTGGGCTGGGACATATTCGATCCTCCACAAGTCCGTGGGCCAGCCCTGTGCTGATGATTAGGAAGCCTGACGGAGGCATCCGGTTCTGTATCGACTATCGCCGTTTGAACGCTGTCAATTGTCAAAGACTGCTACCCCATGCCTCTCATCAACGATATCTAGGATGTGCTTGAGAACGCTAAGTTGTTTTCGACTATGGATATCGCCTCCGGGCATTGGAACGTACCCATGGCCGCGGACAGCGTAGAGAAAACAGCGTTCACTTGCAAGTATGGACTCTACGAGTGGCTAGTGATGCCGTTCGGTCTTTGCAATGCGGTTCCCCCTTTCGAACCCCTCATGGAAAATGTGCTCATCGATTTGAAGTGGCGAACCTGTCTGGTGTACTTGGACGACTGTGTTGTGTTCAGCGAGGACTTTCCAACTCATTTACTGAGGTTGAAGCAAGTGCTACAACCCTTCAAGAACGCCGGTTTCAAACTGAAAATGACGAAGTGCAAGTGGGGTCGGGACTAGGTAGCGTTCCTTGGACATATTGTCACACCTTCCGGTATCCTGCCAAACCCGGAGAAGGTCAAGGCCGTGATCAACGTGCGACGTCCACATGATTTCCACACGGTTCGAGCGTTCTTGCGCCTAAACAGCTACTTCAGACGGTACATCCCGAGCTACGCGGCCATCTCGGCTCTTGTCGAACGACTGAAAATGAAAGGAGCTGAATTCGTATGGACTGAAGATTGCGTAGCGGTTTTTATGCAGTTGAAGGGGAAGCTTGTGGAGCCTCCGATCCTCATATATCCTGATTTCCTGAAACGCTTTAAGCTATATGTCGACTCTTCGAAGTTGTCTGTAGGGGCCTGTTTGATGCAGACTGTGGACGGTCGGGAACGCGTCGTGGCCTACGCCACTAAGCTGCTAGTGGGTTCCGAGAAGAATTGGATCCATAAACAAGATGGCACGTCCGAGATCGAATGTTGGAGTATTGTGTGGGCAACACGGAAGTTCCTATGTTACCTTGATCGCCAGCAGTTTGACCTATACACGGATCACAAAGCTCTCACTTGGGTGTTCAATGAGAACAACCGCACCAGTAACACTAAATTAGCACGCTGGGCCATGGAGCTCTCGCAGTTGAGATTCAAGGTGTTCCACAAGGCCGGTACGGCTATGGGGCACGCGGATGGATTGTCGAGACTTCACCCAAATACGATCGGTGCTCTTTCGATGGCAGACTTGTTGAACGACTCCCACTCCGATGAGGATGGCCTCGGCCAAGTCAGGGAGGAAGGCGGTGTGGGTCGACTGGAAAACGACAACGAAATCGTACCCGCTCCTGGTTTACTCGAAGTCAGGGAGAACGACTCCATACTCGTGGGAACCGATGCCCCTCGCGAAAACGATCAGGCCAACTCGCCTCCTGCGGATGGTATAAAACGCAAAATTCGCAAGGAGAAGGAGAACTGGTCGAGCCTAGCGTTCGGACGTCGATCGATGAGTTCGACCTCGATATGCTCCGTTTTATCGAAGAACAGAAGCGAGAACCGTGGATTCAGGCTTTGATGGCCTTCTTAGATGCTGGGGCACTAGCGTTGGACGCTCAATTGCGCGTGAGAATTCAACAAATGGATCCTCATTATGTGATGAAAAACGGTGTCCTGATGCGTCGGGTGCACTTGAAAGCTCGAGGAGGACACGCTCGTTCTATTAGCGTACCTGTGATCTCTCTGCCCTTCATCTCCACTACTGCCATGCGGATTTGTTTTCTGCACATATGGGTCTGACCAAGACGGTCGACCGAGTCCGTAAACATGCCTACTGGCACGGCCGGAAGCGATATGTGACTGAATACGTTCTTTCTACGAGACGTTAGGCATCAAGAAGTTGTTTGGGGCGGCCTACCACCCGCAAACACAGGGCTTGGTTGAACGATTCAACGGGACTCTACTTGGGATGCTGCGGATGTAAGTGAGCGAGTCTCAGACTGACTGGGACTTGTATCTTCCCCGCGTCCTGTTTGCGTACCGAACCTCGTATCACGCAGCACTGGGTGACTCGCCATTCTTTAGCTTGTACGGACGAGATCCGGTGCTTCCACTCGATTTGGCGTTCTTGAACACGAACGACGAGTGGAAAAGTAATGAGGTCGCAGCGTACCGACGTAAGCGGTTTTATCCATGAGGGACTCACGACGCATGGTAGAGCGTCAAATGCTGAAGGCACAGAATCGACACGAACGGCGGCTCGCGAACCAAGTGGCTGTGAGTTTTCAAGAAGCTGATGCTGTCTGGGTATACCAGTACTTCCGTGCTCGCAGAGGCGAGAGAAAGACGAAGAAGCTCGCTTTCTCCTGGCATGGACCGTACCGGATCGTCGGTCACGTGGGCGAGAACGCTTACCGCGTCGCGATTCCCAACCATCCGGATCGGGTTGTCACGGTCAACGTCAACCGACTGAAGAAATGCAGAGGTCGAATGAGTCGACCGTTCCCGACGGAAGTACCTGCTGGAATTGAACCCCGGCCAGATATCGATGACGAAGGTCCATTCACCATCGAGGACTTGCCCCCGACGAGTTTCGTGGAGCATCTGACGATCGGAGGTGAAAAAACGGCGTTCATTGGAGTGACGAACCCCGTTGTGAATATCCTTGCCAAGCGCGTGCACCACCGTGAAGAACAGTACTTGGTACTGACAGCGTCGTACGAAGTCTGCTGGCGGCCTACACCCTCATTATTAGGGGGTTTCAAAGTTGAGATGAACATGAAGACTTATAAACATAAACTGTCAACCAATCAGAGCGATTTGCTGCTATGCCGTTGTGTCAGGATTTCTTGCCGCCCAAATCGAGTCAAAACAACCTAAGAGCCTAAGCACCGGTCTTTGATTGATCATTTCAAGACTTTCCTTTTGCTTTCCTTTGCGCGCGCAGAGGTGCCCATCGACAACAGCTAAAGGGCTAGCCGGTAGCATTCATGGCGCCCAGCAGGCTTCTATGAACGCCATCAACATGTCGTTATCGGGGTCTGGTACTTCCAGCGCCAAAGCATCTTCATCAAATAAATCAAAGAAAATGTCAATACTTTCACCGATAGCAACGGTTCCAATCCCACGCATCAGCCCACGCAACGCGCGTTGTCGTCGAGAAACTTGTGGCATGTTGCTAACCCAGTGCTACTGGAACAGGTACTTCTGGTTCTGTGATGCTGGACGGCTGCTATGCAAAACAACCGACTCCCCGTGCGGTTGCAACTGCTGGGCGGACTTGCCAGTGGCGCTGGGCGTGGACTCCGTGCTGCGGTTGCTGCTGAGTAGCAGACTTTAATCTCTGCGAAGATTCTGCTGTTCGTGCTGGACGCGGACTTGCTGGTGGTGCTGGGCGTGGTCTCCGTGCGGTGGCGGATGTGTACTTGATGCTGTAGGGGGGGAGGACAGGGGCTTGAGCTTGGTGTTGATGCAGGGAGGCCTTCGTGTTGCTGCTTCTGCCAGAGTGTTGTGCCGACGCCCTACATGTATGTTTCCTTGCCGATCTGGTCAAGTTCCCTTTGAAGGGGGGTTCAAAGTAACTTGAAAAACAGCCAATCGGAGAGGGGGGAAATTTCCATGCCCTTATGCCAAGATGTTCGGCTAAATCTAACTTTGAAACCCCCTATTGCCCAACTATGCCGTACTTATCGAAGCATTAGAGAACACACAAAGAAGTGAGCGTGGCTGGCCCGAGCTTCGGCGCAGTGCCCGTTTGGCTGAAGCCAACGCTGCGGCCGATGAGGACGAGTTGCAATTTTAGCACAACTGGTGGTGGTGGGAGTGATCGCCATACGTGGCAATAATCTCTCAGTGAAGCTCGAAGGGCAAGCGCGTGACACTTGCTACGAGTTTGCAGTATTTTACTTTTATTTGCATTTGGGTGAGCGGCTTGAGCGCCGCGTTCAAGGATGAATTTCAAACCGTACTGCACGAAGCCGCGTGATGATATATATGGAGGAGACAGTTGCTTGTAGAACAATTTGTTGATGGAAAATGAGACGAACATGAAACGAACATGAAACGAATCATTAAGAAAAGGAATGAAGAAGGTGACGGTCACCGCACGGGCTATTTTGACGAAGATTTACGCGACCCCTTGACGCACGATTTGGATTTGAGCGGCTTATTGGCGCGGGGTGCCGTATCGCTACCGTTTCCGTCGCCTCCGAGTTCGCCCTGTTCCATGTCATCATCTTCTTCTTCGTCTTGGTCGGCGTCGGACGATACCCCACCAAGGCCTTGGTCGTCGTCCCAGTCGGGAATTGCATGTGCAGGAGGCATCGCAGTGCGGGAACCATCCGGGTATCTGGGAGGAGAATAGGTGGGCTTGTTGATCTCTTTCTGGTCCAAAGGGGGCGCTTCGGGCGGCTGGTACGCTCCCGAGTGAAGCTCAGCTTGAATTGTAGTCGCCAAGTCCTGGATGCGTTGGTTTTGACAAAGCTCTTGCCAGCCGCCTTGCGTTAAGTCTCCAACCCAGTGAGGCGCTACCCGAATCATCTCCTTAATGTCAATGTACACGATTGCAAGCGCCCGATCACTGAGGCGATTTGCCGCCTTCGATTGGTCCGGATCCAACGCGCCCGTTAAGTCGAGCAACTCAGGAACGTTCGTGAACCCGTCATGGTCGAGCTTGAACGGCTATGGGGCGTCCATGATCTTCTGGCGATATTCGACCTTGTTGCAGCGGAACAGAGCGGCCAGGTCTTCGACTACAGGACCGTCGTAATTCTTGTCGGAACGGGTCCTTCCGGGTTGACCTCCCCACCAGACGAAATTCCGGTGGCCACTGTACTCCAAGCGGTGGAGGAACCCGCAGTAACCCCAGGTTTCTATGCAGAGGCTGAAGAAGCGAAAGCGCTCCGCGAGGGCCGCCATTTTGCGTTTTCGACGTTGTGCCTGGGCCGAAGAGTTGAATAGAGGAGCATGCAAACCCCACTCCCAGAAGGTGTAGCGAGACGACATCCAAAACCTCCAGTGTGCGACATAGATGTGAGGGAACGCTTCAGGATCGTACCAGAGACGCTGTTTCTCCCAAGGGTACGCTCCTCTTGGGAGGGGTACGCCTCAGTCGGCTGCGTACATCCGCTCCAAGTCGTGGGTGAGGCTGGGAGGTGCGTCAGGCGAATAGGCGAAGTCAACAAAGGTGACGCCCGTCAGATACTGGGGAGACTGCGCGGCGGGCCCCACGGGAACGATTGCTGTTGATGCTACGGGCGCCGCTGATGTCTTCGAGGACGCTTCACTGATCTTCAGCTTCCTAGTGATCGGTTCGCTCTGCTTGACACCGGAACGACCAGCTTGCTGTAGTAGACTGGTGAAGCTGGACGACGACGCGGCGACACTCACGCTTTGTTGAAATGCAGGCGGAGGTATCAATGTCACTACCCCTTTGAAGGCGGCGGTTGCACCGTCAGGGTCACCTTGAAACAGCGCAAAAGCCACGTCGTCCAGGTAGTCGGCGCCCACTGAAGCTTTATTCGCACGCCGAATGGCCCGCATCTTCTCCCAGAAGTCCGCACTAATTCGCTGCGCACAGCTTGCGTCGACATCGCCGCTGTTCACGCGGCGCTCCAATTCAACGAGCTCCGTCACTCGCGCGACGAGATCGCTGGAGTCTTGGGTTGGAGGCTTGTCCTGCTTGCTCACCGATGACTTACCTGGAAAATTGCGGAATGGATTGTGAGTGGTGCCTCCCTCTGAGGGGAGTAGAACGCGAAGTGAGTATCAGTAACCCAAGGAAGCACTTTTATCCAGAATGCACCCCAAGGCCCAGTAAACAGCAAATACAGAGTATATACACTACAAATAGCCGCCACTTATTCTAATCGACCCTTGGACGGTGGGTCACTTCGCTAGGCTCACTCGAGTCTTACAATTCAGACACCTAGTCAGTCTGAATACTCGTACAAAACGCGCACCACTCTCAATTAAGAGATACACTAGCAATACCGTAATCAATCGATCAACACAGCAGTTAAACTATCAATTCAGGGGACAACTGCTACTCAGTCACCCAGAATGCCACAGGTAAAATGAAATGGGGAAAACACCAGCGGGCTAGCGACCCAACTAGGATATGGAATTGGTGGGTCAACCCAGGGCGCCTTCTGGGTGATTAAATTCTGACTACCTGCCTTCTGTCATTGAGGGTGCATCCTGACGTGGATGTGCAGTCAGCACAACATCAAGGCTAAATCTCGGTGAAGTGCCGTTTCGTCAAAGACAAACGAGCCGACAGGGATTCCGCATGGTACACACGCCACCAAAATTCCAGGATTCGCTTCGCGGCGGCATCCTGGGAACTTGTTGACTCTAAGTCTTCCCGCTTCTTTCTGGAGTGGGAATTCTGGGCTGCGCTATACGAACCTCCGGGCGATCAAGGTTTCATCGGCCTCGCCACACTGATACTAAATTAAAAACTAAAAATATACGACGTGATAGAGTTCTGACTTCGGTGAAATGATTCGAGTAGGCTAGTGTCCTACCCGCCAATTAGTATTCGATGTGAAAACCAGTATGCAGCCAGCAACTGTTCCTTCCAGTGTGATACCCATCGAACTTTTCCAGACGTGATTTCGAATTTACACGGCTGAGTCTTGGTGCGAGAATTCCTTGATAATAGTCTCGGTTCGCTCTGTGTCCGTTGTAGCGCCTTTTACCTTCGTCTTCAGCTCCTGTAGCATGTCGTGGACATCCTTCAACATGGATTTTTTTCCCTGTTCAAATGAGAGCAAAACTTACGTGAGTAGGTGACTTACATCACAGTAGCGTAATTACCAACGTTACCTGTCTTCTTCCGCAGCCAAGCGAGAATGCCCTTTACTGACGACCCAGCGGTATGCATGTCTGTCACAGTGCATAGGAGTGCAGGGTCCCGAATTTTGCGATTGCCTGCGTATTATTCCCACAGCTCCTTGTGAAGTTTGTGATCGTGACGGCCACTTGGACGAACGAAAATGTAGTATATTCCATAGGTCTTCGCCAGTGTCACATTGATCTTCGCATGACATCCCGTGAATCTAACCGACTGATGTTGACGTACGCCTGAGCTACGTGGGGGCTGGTTCAGTGCGTGCGTCCATATCATCGTTTTGCAGTAGTGCTTCCACTCAATCGGTAAGTGCCTTGATGCGTCGCCCATCTGCCTGTTGCCGCTCGTAATACTTGAAGTCGTCCGGGCAATGAATTTCTGCATAGTTTGGGTCAAGAAATTTGCCAAGGTGGAATGGAAGCGCTCCCACGACAGCCAACGTGAAGGGAATCCATGCAAAAACGACAGACACGAATCAACTGAACTTGAATTCGGGTTAATATCTCCCTCGGATGCCTGTATCTTCTGTTGTGGGTCTTCCGGTAGCTTCACTTGTTGAATTTCCTGAATCTCAGTTGGTAGTTGTTCCGGTACATCCCGTGTGTTTTGGACTTATTCGCCGTCATTCTCCGAGGAGTCGCTCAAATCGAAGAAACGTCATGCGGCCTCCGCGTCGGCATCCCGTTGCGTGCACAGGGACGCATCCTTATCGTCACAGGAGTCACTCCGCCCGGATTAGTCTAGCCCCGCGTCACTCTCTCCTTCCGCACAGGTTTGGGTATCCACCACTTCGTCTTCATGGTATGAGTAACTCAGCCCGAACAGGCCCTTGGCATCGTCACTTTCTCCAGAAGGGTTCGCACTTGAAGCAGGATCAAACGCCTCATCGTCTTTGGCGACTTCGTCGCCCTCGCTCGGTTTTTCGTCCGGTGTCTCCGTGGTCCCAAACCGCTGCGTATTTGGCGCTTGTGTGGTCGTCCTACGCCGCTTGGGCCAGAGCCTTAAAGCGTCTTCGCCTCCAATCATCACACTTGCACCATGTTTCGCAGCGTACGCTTCACGCTTGAGCGGTACGTACTCCTTCGCCTAAGCTTACGACATGGTTTATGAACCAGCTCGAAAACAGCAATTTGTGTAGCAAACTGGTGCTCACGCGAGCTGCTTCTCTGGACACTCAATCGACCAGTTTCTTGTCGCCGCCGAACCGCGCGAAGTTTGAGGTGCCGGTCTCGACCATCCAGAAGTACCTTAGCGCTTGGCTTTCTGGATCTTGCATCCCCTTCGTGATGACCCTATCATCACACCGCACGAACAGTCAGCTCATATCCACACACACACGCTAGAACAGCTCCACCTACCATAAAGGATATGCCGCTTCCTCGCGTCGGCCCCCGCAACGTCTTCGTTTGTGTGGCCACGGGGCGAAAAAAAGCGAGAATTCTGAGAAGTCCCATCCCAAATGTCATCATGGGAATCCATGTCCCAGATCAGCAATAAGATCTCACATATGGAGATACCGAAATGTACACTTGTTGATACCACCTTCCGATATCAGTAGAACTTCTTGTAAGTTCACTGCCGTGTACTATCCAAACATCTGTGTTGCCCTCAAGTACTTGCTAATAATCTTGTGAACATCTTAGAGATGGTCCTCGGTGCTCCGCATCTCATTCGTTCTCTCTTTCTTCTTTTACGGACAGCCAGATGCATGTCTGCTGTCGGCTAAGCAGGCGAAGCTAGCAGCTCGCCAATCAACAAAAAGGCCGTTGTATGGGCAGTGTGGACTGGTCACTGGAACAACAAGCCGATCGCTATGGCAGCGCCGCCTGGAAACTATCCAACCAAGTCTATGTGGGTCCCGCGTGTCGCGATGGTTGCTGCGTACGTTCAGTGGTTCAATAGAGAGCGACGCGCCGTTCACCAGCGCACTGTCGCAAGGAATGTGTAGGAATTGCTCACCCGCATCTTCGTGATCAACGTTGACTATGACTCGTCGCCTGCTGTGGGCTCCGCGTTTCGATTTGCGCGGAGCTACCTTCGCCGTCTCGACAACAAGCGGGGTAAGAAAAATGTTCCCTAAATTATCGACTAAGAGAAGAAAATGTTCGTAAGCGTGACCTCAATGTGTCAGCCAGGATGGAAGCTAGACACGCAAAGAAGCAGCGCGTCGTCTACCTCAATGAGAGGCACGTGCACCACAACTCCGCCCGCCATAGTGACAGCCTATCCGATCTAATGACGAACAAGATCTAACCCTTTTGTTGCCCATACATTTTCTTAATAAAAATAGGTATAATTTTATCAAGATAAGATTGTAAACGATGCATAATGCATCGTTTTGGTATTACTTTCCGGTGGCTATAGTATACGTTTACAGAAATTACCAGTATAATGTTTATGTGACTTTTGTAAAATGTGGTATAATGCATCTTTTTGGTCACTTTTCCGGTAGACGTATCATTGGTCAATATTAAAACCAAGTAATTTGATTAGACTATTTTAGTTAAACGATGCTTTATGCCGCGTTTTGGTCCTGCTGGTAACAAAAGGGTTAATGTGAAGCACAAAGGACGGCGCTCTTGCTTCATTTTACGGTGGGAGCTGGATCAACTTCCGCGCGTTCGACGAGGACGACGAACGCCAAGTCAGAGAGAATGTCCCGAGTCCCGGTGGGACGGGAACGTGCCAGGGGTGCGGAAGCTTGGTCCCAGCTCCGCCGACGTGCAACAACTGGCTGGTCGAGCCGGGATGGCTACAACGGAATTGGCTACAAATGGTGTAGCATACATTGTTTGAACAGTGGATCGCGGAGAGGATGAGCTGCCCGCAGAAGATGACGGCAGTTCGGTCCAGCTCGAACTCCCCGCACGAAAGGAGAGACGACACGGCCCGCGACGAAGCTAAGGACAGCTGCGTCGGCGAGGCGACGTACCGGACGGGTGGCAGGCCATCGTAAAGAGCGACGCGAGGCGTACCCAAGGAGGAGTGTCAAGGTGCAGGAGGGAAGGTGCGTCCCCGGCGCTAGGAGAGTGTTGTAGGAGGGAGCCGTGCCAAAGGAGTGGTGCGGCGAGGCGCCGCCGCCCCCTTTTTTCTTTTCAGTCGTATATCTTCCCGGTAGAAAGCACAACGGGAATTGCTAAACAAAGGAAACTCATTTATTATATTTTTGTACTAGCGTTCCTACAGTGCCCGCCTCTAGCCAAGGCAAACCGTCTTCCGTCTACGGCCCGCAGCTACCTCGACCCCATCTACTTTGGGAGGGTGCGCGACAAATTGACCGCTAACTTTTCGTTCATTGTTCAGTATTGCACGCCCACCATGGCTGCTCAAGATCGATTCGACTCACTGGATGAAGAATTGAAGCAGCAGTACTCTGGGGAAGAATTTTCCATCTTCCTTAGAGTGCGGGATGGCTATGAGCCGTACCACGAGCAGCAAGGATACTTGCCTCGTTTACATTGACGCCGACACGCATGAGCGCATCGATGTGTTTCAAAAAAAATCATTAAGTTGGATGAGCTGCGTCGCAAGCGCTACGTACTCCACTTCACCGTGTGGGATGCAATATGCACAACAAGCATTACTCTGCAGTGATTTACAGCCATCGGTAGCTGGATACTTATGCACGCAGAGTGATATGTGTTATTAACCCCTTGCTTCCTAAGACAAAAATGGCGGGTATATTTTTACCCTTATGTTGTACCTCCAACATAAGAATGTATAGGAATTTGTATAGTCGGGATTCTCGCCCGACTATGCTGCCTGGATAATACAGGTTTGTCTCAGGCTAAAAACGTGCCAACGTTAAAGGTCTAATGTTGTCTAAAATATAGGCCGTCGTTGCGCTTATGATGATAAAGGCAACATACACACTGTACTGTTTATCTGGACAGTCCTATTTCTTATCATTGCACACATACAGCAGCGATGAATGGCCAAAAAAAGCGCGAAATAGGTAGCGTTTCAATTGATTGCTCCAAGTCTAAACGTCAGCATTCATTAGCCTACTCTTCTTCATCTGCCGCATCGGCGTCGGAATCTCCATTGTCCTTTTCCTCATCGCTTCCAGCATCGCTACGACGACGGCGCTTCTTCCCCGAGCGGGCTGCAGGTGGACGTTCCCGCATCTTGTGCTCTTGTAGCAGGCTGAGCGGGATATCGTTTCCGTTGTTCCAATCATCGTGCCAGCTCGCAAAGCAGGTTTTCTCCCTGCCCCGCGCGACTTTGCAGAAGTACTTCCTGTAAAAAATTGGCGTCGCCATCATTGACACACGGCGGCGGCATAGGCAGCATCTCCGGAGCTGCCACATCTTCGTCCGAGCTACACTCACCATCTGCACTCACGTCCGCCAAGATTACTCGCCGACTTTTGCGTAGGTTTCTAACTGGAGTAGCACGCTCGGTCGCTGCATCTCCAGCAATAGTGACAGCAGTAACCATATCTGCAATCACCTTCTCAAGCATCGTTGAGTCGAAGCACGCCGTCACAGGCTGGCTATTTGACGGTTCCTTCGCCTCCGCCGCGTCTTCAGCAGGCGCGCTGTCCACCCCCGTCTCCTTCGCCTCCGCCTCTGCAATCCCCACGCTCACTATCGCCCCTGGCGCTGGAGCTGCCTCCAACGATCCCCGATTCTCCATGGCCGCCGTGGTACGTTTCGCGCCCTTCGTCCTCATTGCTTTTTTTTTTGCCTCATTCCGTTTGCTCCCGTGTTGCTAACCTTGTCCGATGCCCTTCGAAGGCGACGCGCGTGTCTGTCACTCAGTAGCGCCTCCCTGCATACCCGCCGCTCCTGCTCTGTCAGCTTGCGCTACAGTTCCTTCCCAGTGCTGCCGACCATCTTGCTCTCGTTTCGCCGTTTTGAAGAATTAAGACATTGCTGGGAGCCACCCGTTCGTGGTGGGTGACAAGTACACTCTTTATCACGTTCAACCGAACTGCATCTTGGCCGAAACCTAAGCCTGTGCATTTGGCTGTTTTCCACTCATACCGTTGTCTTGATTTCATTATACAGAGGTATGGACAATACATTCATACAAATGTCAAGTATAAATTTCGCTTATGTTGGAGGTCCAACATACAAGAGACGCTGCGAAAAAAGGCTATACTCCTCTTAAGTTGTACGGTACAACATATGGGAAGTAAGGGGTTAAGCACACTCATTCGAGTCCGGACGAAGGACAGACGACAGCGTGCCTAGCACAACTCGCTCGACAAGTACAGTCGTCACTTGATATATTGCATCCACCACAGCGGAGACCCGAGGGAATAGGTCTCGTGCACACGAGTTCGATTCGAGTCTCAACATCTATCTCATTCCCACTTTTTCCATTTAATCAACACATCGTCTCCTACAACGCTGTCAACCCCCTTCGCGGTCTTCCTGGTACCCGCTTTTACTAAAAGGATCAATGCTGAGAACAGGAGGTTTGTGATGCAGACCATTTATAAGAGAGTTATCATGTTGTGTATGTTTTGGGAAGTAGTGCTGATGGTACTCGTCGCAAAGTCAAGGATTGGTTTAGCGATCTGATGCCAACATGAATTTTTTATCGCTTTTATTGCACACCGACAGCGTTCAATTTTTCTGACCTCCATTAAACTCATGCGCAGGGAAACAAGTTGAAGAACACGTACTCCTATAATTATCCAGAAATGCCTATGGATAGGAATACATAGTTCCGTGCTTCAACGACATGATATCTGATTACTAGCGGGTCGCAAAGGCAAGGTGTAGCTTTGCAGTTCTCTGCGGCATGATTTACGGAAAGCGAAATTGAAACTCATTCGGGGAGGTACATCGATATCCATCACCTGTATCTTGGTGCAACTAGCAAAGGCGGCAAAGCAATGATCTGCCACGAATTCAAACCTACACTGCGTAATTGGCTTCATCATCGAAACCGCGCTGCTATTGCTTCATCGCTATTATTTCGTGTACGATTCCTATATCTTTCACCAATGCGGCTTTGCGTGGGAATGCTGATAAGTACCATTCCAGATCTATTTTACTTCGGTCTCGGCTCATTCAGATCTCCAAGACACAAAAGAAAGCGGTATAGAGTTCCTTGCCACACGTACTTGTCAGCGAGTGTGATGAAGCTCGATACGGCGCGGCGCGGTGGAGTGGTGGCTTTGTAAGATGTTTGGTTACACTGAAATGTAGCGCCCGGTACTGTTTTTACTAATAAGACGTATATCTAGTTGTGTGATAGCCGATCGATTTTACAAGCATACACAGAATATGAAACACTCGAAAACAACCAATACGTCCGTCGGCAGAGGAATAAGCACTGACTGGTGCTGAAGTGTTTCCATGTGTTTAAGCGATTTTCGGTATCTTACGATAGAGCGACGTTCCTTGATGCTGCTGTGTTGAGCCGGCCATTACTACCGACACCTGCGCCGGAGGATGCACAATCGAACGGTAAGGCGAATAATTCTGTCAAGATCATCGAATTTGTACTAAACGCAACTCCTAAACTGTTGGTTGCCGAGGAAATTCAAGCGTGAGGAAAGTAAGCCAGGCCGTCAGCCTCAGAGCGCTTTTCAGCTTCCCTATCACAGTGGTCCAAGTTTCTTTCAAGCGGAACGCGTTACAAGCCGCACACCGAAATTGCATCTAACGCATTGTATTACAAGAGATATAGTAAAAAAAAAACTTTTCAATTCGTTAGACTCGATTTGAGTTAAGTAATAGGCTGAAAATGACGAACATGTTCCTGACAGCGCTGTTCGTTCAATGTAGGTCAGCAGAAGCGAGGATAAAGGAAGAATCTCCTTTCGTCCTTGTCGTTTCATAGTCTTCAACTTCTCTTAAAGGCAATAATGTCCTCTACCAACCTCCAACGATGTGGCGAGGGTAGTTGAGCTCGCGAGCTGCCTCGTAGACCCCCATGCGTTTGATCGTGCCGAGTTCGTCGCGCTTCTGCTTCATAGAGTAGGATGTTTGCTTGCCCATTTTAAAAATGAGTACTCATTGTAAAAGCTGATATTTGCGCGCTTCGATTGGTTAATATTGATGAAAATATATGGGCTACACAACCATTTCTGGCTGAAGTCATTTTTTGTGTCAGACGTCTGTTTCCGTCGTAATTTGTAATATAACTAGTAGGAAAGCATCCAGTTCGAGGTCGCGGCGTGTTGATATATCGGGGCGACCCTGGACTGTATGCACAGAACAGCTCCCCCCCCCCCCCCCCATTTGGAGTGCAGCTGATTGACAAATCTAGCAAGAGGTCTTTTGCGAGAAGCATCAATTCCCTCATTTGAGTTTATGGTCATGCCAATAAAGTGCGTTGTACTTTAAAAAAACTGCGCAGCATTGAAAGATGAGTTTACAGTAACAAAATGAGAAAAACTGCATACAAAACCGCTGCGACTGAACTTTGTGACAGATGTACTAATAACGTCACCCGTATATTGTACCACAAAGTTGCCACACTCGATTCTCTGCCCAGCAATCAACGCGACCCCCTTCAGTCTTGGCAAGCGACAACACCGGAGAATTCCCCTTTGAATGCACTGCTTGCATCACTGCCAGCCGCTAGCACAATGACCTGAAACGTATTCGATTTGCAACTACTTGTCTCAAAGCTAAGTTCCAGCTCTCTACTGTGGATGATACATGAACTATGGGGTTGCCGTACCGCAGCTTCAGGTTGGACACTCACGGACTCAGTGAATGTCGAGCTACAAGCGGCAGTTGGGAAAACAATGCACGACTGTGCAAAAGCCCAAGGCGTGCGGACAAGGCGTGAATAGCCACCTCGAAGTGAATTCTACGAGGGCAAGAAAAGTGTGTTGAGTGTTAACAATGCGCTTGAACGTCGCTGTCAGTGATTTATACATCGGTAACTTATTTGTGGTATTGTGTTTTTATGTCGGTAAGGATAATGAATAATACAACCCTTTTGCTTAACGACTCTATAGCCATGGTTTCTCTAGTCAGACCCTCAAGAAGCCAAGGTTCGAAGTGAAGCCCGTTCTGCGTCTCATGTTGAATTTGCGCTCCTACAGCGATGCCGTCAGCTACAACGTTGACGAAACTAATGAGTTGCAAGCCTTGCATACACTGAACCATGCTGTCCAATGACCGTTACTCCTAGTGTAACAGTGAAAACTTCGAGGAGACACCAATGTATCTGCCAAAAAGTAGCACAGGCCGGTGCAGTGTATTTATCTTGTGTCTTAGAAATTGTAGCATCCACTTCACCAAAACTACATCGCATCTGAGTCATGTATTGCCAGTCAGATGTAAGGATTCTGCACGACGCACTAATCGATCACAGGAAACGCATACACATTTATCTACGCCTTCCGGACCTAAAGCTTGCTGGAGTCTCCTTAAAGCCTCTGCCCTGTCTTCGTCACTGAGGGGTGCAAAATTCTTTTTTTGCGCTGTGGG
>JAHWLE010000032.1:0-54064 GCA_024679135.1 Phytophthora foliorum
CCATGGTCTTGTTCGAGGCAATAAGCTCGTCAATTACAGCTAGAAGGTGATCAATTCTTGGGCATGTGTGTTTGCTTGTATCTTGTTCTTGTTCTGGGACATGTGGCAAGGCTTCGTGGTTCAGGGCGACAGACCACGCGAGCATGACACCGGTCGGGATGCCAGCGCCCGTCATGCACTCCTCCACGCGTACGACAATGGGGGCGGTTGGCGCAAGCACCTTCATTCTCGGGTAGTACCTGGTGAGGTACGCCGCGAGCACACTGAGGACCTTGTTACTTACGTTGAGCCGTTGAGCCTTCAGGCCCGAACAGGAACCGAAGAGGAGCGCCTGGAAACGTGCAAGCCGTTCTCGAGCCGCGTGGTCCAGCATGTCGGTGTCGACGATCGAGGGTTTGTCATTAGCGCCCCAACCGCTCAAGACCCGCGCCACCTTCCTGCCCTCGCGCGCGGTGTTCGTGATGTAGGCGAAGGCTTTGTTTGTCTTCGTCATATCCCAGGCGCCGCGGTCAAAGATCCACTGGGCGGCAAGGCGATCGTCGCCGTTCGCGTGCTGGGCTCCACCGCGTCAGAAGGAGTGCGAGGTCAAGTCGGCGGCGGCTCCAGCGGGCTCGGTAACACGCTTGAGCATCCGGTTCACGTACGCCTGCACGCTGTCTTCACCTCGCTTGCTCGGCTTCTTCTGGGCTGAAACGGCCGTGGTCTGTGGCGGTACGAAGGGGTCTGGAGCTGGGACGCAGCTTGAGTCGATGGATGCCGACAGCGATGGCGGCGCGCGCACCAGAGCAACTTGGAGAGAAGCAGGTTCAGCATCCAGCAAGTCGTGCAGCGGGGCACCCGAGTCGAGCGACGTGGCGTCTTGGGACACGAGTTCTGGGAGCTGGTCAAGCAGCGCTTCATACGGAGCGTCCTGCGTCGCCAGCGCTACCGCCAGCGCATGCAGAGGGCGCACCAGGAAGTCGTCCTTGTCCGGGGTCAAGGTGAGTCCCTGCTCTTCGGATGTCTTGACCCGGAGAAGCCGAAGGTAGAACGTGTCGTCCGCCGACACTGACACGTGCTGCTTTCGAGTGTAGCCAAGATCCGAAGACCGGCCAAAGCAATGCCACATCAGGCATGCTAAAGCAGCGTCTTGGTAGTCGGCATTGACGCGTGCTGTGCTGTACACGAAGCGTATCAGTGACCGTAAATCCTCCTTGGTACAAGGGGGAGCTTTATTAATCAACCCACCCTTCTCTCTTTTTAAGCAGTGTTTGTCTAGAGTCTTTCCTTGCTTTAGTAGGATCAACTCAGTAGACACACGCAGATGTGGATACTTGTCGAACAGCCAAAGCTTTACATTTCTATGGTATGAAGTCGCAGTATTGCGAGCAAGCTTACCTTTCTTACCTTCATTTGTAGCGAGATAGAAGCCAAACCGGTCCATAGTGACCGCTAAGCGTTTACCGGAGGTGTACAGGAGAAAGCTAGCATGGAGAAATTCCATGCTAACATTCTCCTCCTCCAGCATCTGCTCGAATGCGCCAATTGCGGTGCTGCGCGCTTTCTGCGTGTTCGTAGGAACGAACGCGGTAAGACTCATGTCGCCTCTTCTTCTTTTTCGGTACTGTCTCCAAAAGCGATGGCTGTCCTGCCAGCGTCTTCCTACTTTAGGGATATTCCTTGTTGTATGAATGCCTATAATATTTGTAAAATATGATTTACACTTGTTGTTTGTATTAAGATATTCATATTTTCACCACACTTCCGACAAATATTTGTCGGAAAGTGTCGGAATGCTAAACCTATCCTGACCCATCATGATTGGACAGAATACTAAAATCACGTTATGTGATTGGGGTAGAAAAGCGAGCAAGGCGACAAGGCTACAATCCTGTCATGCTATCTGTCGGAAAGACCACTCACTATATTCATCCATATCGCGCGATGAACGCCCGTATCGTTCGTCATATTCATCGTCAGACAAACGAAACGTTTCTGGTAGCTCAAATAGTGACCGACACTCGTGCCCACTAGAATTAGAACCATCGATGAATTCACAGCACGAAGCACAGGCAAAAATTGGGTTTCGAGCTGGATCCGAAGAACTTGCAGTTGTTTGGCGTCGGACGTATTCATCTGTGCTTGGAGGTGGATCCAAGGCACCAATAAGTCTTTTTCTGACTTGATCGCTTTCTTGAACATGCTCATCGTTGAAGGCAAGCGCATCGGGATGTCCTGCACAGCAATAATAGTAAACTAAAGCCAGTCGCGGATCAGTCGTATACTTTTGGCTTTTCGCCATCAGTAAAATTTCATCATCTGAAAGACGATTTCTCCACAGTATCGATCCTGCTAGTGATTTTAAGCGTCCGTCTTCATCTTGCGTGTTACCGCTTGCGTCACACGAATCAATAACTCCCTGCGCGCTGCAATTTGTAAGCAATAGTCAGCGTCAACATAAAGATACGGATGGTGCCCATGCTGACTGTAGTTACCTTTATTTCTTCTTCTTCGACGCTAGCATCTTGGCACGCTCCTGGATCCGCTTCTCGACCTCTTCCTGAGCGGCCTTGCGCGCCTCCGCCAACGACATTTTTTGCTTGCCGCCCGCTCTTGCCTTGGTGGATCCACGAGGCTTCTTGGCCGGAGAAGGCTTGGCTGCTGCACATAATACACAAGCACAATCAGCAAAACTATTAGAGAGCGGATCCCTCAAGGCGCAAGACACTCACCAGCGGCACGGGTGGGTGTGCGCGGTCGTGAGTGAGATACGTCTTCCATCTCAACGTCGTCAGACCCACTTCTTGCTAGAGGTCTCTTACGTCCGATTTCGTCAGTCTTCACTGGTGCCGGTACTGGCTGGCGTCGACTAGCTTCGATAGCGGCACGAGCCGCTACTTCAGCGGCATTTGCTGCTTGTTGCGCGGCTAGCTCCGCCTGCTCACGAGACGCTTGTTCCTGCTGAACCTGCAGCTCCATACTGACACGCTCTTGCTCCTTCTGTGCAATCGTGTACTTCATCTCTTCCAGCTGCCGCTTCAGCTCTTCAGCTTCATCCCTCTTATTCGCCTCGGACAGCACCTGTAGCTCAAGCTGAACCTTTTGTGTCTCTACTTCCGCGGCCTTGCGCTTCATTTCTTCTAGTTCTTGTTTCAGCCGCTCCGCTTCCTCTTCCTTAACCTTCGACTCCCGACGAGACTGCTCGATCGACTTCAGTTGCTCCTCGTGCTTCTGCCTTTCCAAACGAGCTGACTGTAGCTTCATCTCTTCAACGCGCTGCTGCAATTCACGAGCTCTACGCTCTTCTTCTTGTAGCTTGTCACGGAGACGCTTTGACTCATTATCCTTTTCGCCGAGCCACTTTGAGTGATCACTCTTTAAACGGTTTATCTCCGCTTCCTTTTCCTCGGCGGCAAGGCGCTCTCGCTCGCGCATACGCCTCTCCTTTTCAGCCAGATCTAATGCCTCCTTCTTATCAATTGCCAGCCTGCGAGCATTTCACATAGAGTTAGAGAATACACCCGTATAGCTGTACGCATCCACCAAGCTACAAACCGATTCAGCATCTTTTGGTTGTCAACGGCTGGTCTGCAATCACTGGTAAGAATCTCACGCAGGCCCTTCGCATTGAAGCTTGTGGTCTTGTTGTCCACTATACTCGACAAAAACTTGGCAGCAAGGTCCTGCAGTACATGGCGAAACACCGAATCGATTTCATCGTCGGTGGTGGGAAACCCACTCTCCTTGAGTTTGTCCTCGAACGCTTTCGTTACGTTGATGCGCAATTTCTCGTACTGTTCAGTTTCTTTTTGCACGCCTGCGTCCTTCTCAAGTTGCTGGTTGCGGTGCAGGTACTTATCCGCGTACTGTAAAATACACGAAACAACACAAAACCAAATTTATAAGCATCTACTACGCTTCCAGCCAACAACAGCAGACATGTCGACTTACATCATCACCAAGCTTCTCCAGTTCCATGCCCTTCGCTTCAAGGTCACTCTTGAGGATTGTCCATCCCTGAAGTTTGTCGGCCATGAATCCCTTGACGTGAGCTACAGCACTGTCAATAGCAGCTTTAATTTCTTCCTCCAGCATCGGCAACTTCCCATCAAGGCGATACATGACTTGCTTCCCTAAGTCCTCCCGAGCGCCATAGCTGACTTCGTTCAAAATTTGGCGCATTTCAATCATGTAACGCCGGTTCATTTCATCGGCCAACTGCGCCTTGTGGTGCTCGAGGTCTGTGCGGAAGTTCGACGCGCCGTATTCATTGACGTCTCCAGCTTTCTGCGCCACCTCGCTCATTACCCTTGTGAAAAGGACTTCCACCTCACTTTGCAACTTGGTTACCGTAACGGGATACTTGTCGGCGAATCGTTTATCGAGACTGTCGTGCAGCTCCGAGCTCATGCGGGCTTTTGCTGCGCGCACCATATCATTCATCGCTGCCGAAGCGTGATGAATAGCCTTATCGTTCGCAACCTCCAACTTATCAAAGAGTAGACTGGCATTTTGTCGAATACGGCCGCATTCAATCTCAACTCCACGCTTGCCCTGCAAACCCATAGGAAGCTTTTCGATACGTGCCAGTTCTCGGTTGAGTAGGTTCGTGCATTCCTGACGTAGAAGCGCACCTTTCATTGGAATCTTGGTTTGCTCGATCACTACACATTCTGTCTTCAGGGCTTGAAACGCAGCATCCACTTTCTTGGAGAGGTACGCTGCAATCTTTTCGCTATTTGCATGAAGAGCAATTGTGATTTCCTTCTCGGCGAAGGCGCGGAGGGACGTCTGAACTTCCTTGCGCACTGTCGCCGGGAAAGTGCCCATTTTCTCGTACGCCTCCTGAATGATAATTTCGACGTCCTTGTGCAGCATCTTATCAAATTCATCGCTCGAGATCATCTCTTCCAGGCCAGCAGCTTCGCAATACGCCGAGATATCCTTCTCGCAGCTTTCCTTGGCTGCTTGAGCTTCCGCACGCACCATCGACGAGTAAATCGACTCGGGCATGATTACCTGGTCGCTGTTCAACGTATCAACCAGCGCCGGCATGATCTGCGCAAGGTACTTGGCCGTCAGCGGGCGCTGGTAGAACTTCATCGGCTGCTGCAGTTGGCTTGACAGACACTTGCGCAGCTCTCGCAGTTTATCTTGGAACGGCTTCTGCAGCTGATCAAAACGGATCTTGTCGCGCAAATTCGCGGTGTTAGCCACAGGCGCGGGGAACAGCCAAATGTTGATCGACTCGAACGCTTCAACCAGGTTCACACGAGCCAGATTGCGCACGTTCACCTCGTCGCTCCGACCCTTTTCCTTCCGGAACAAATCCCGATACACTTCCTCCGGTGTCGAGTCTACAAAACTCCAATCCCGAAACACTCTGCACCCCTCCCCCCCCCCAGCAACAACAACAAAGTCAGCAGCAACAAAAGCATCTCCCTCTCTCACCCACATCCACGTACAGGTGCAAGTGTCCGAACACTTTCGTGTTCGCTCCATCGGCCAGTTCAATACCCTGCGCCGCTCGGGCCAGCACCGCCAGCAAATTCAACATCCGGTCGGCCTGGAGACTGTCCTTCCAGTTGAAGATCACGACCTTGGAGGACAGCAGCACGGGCGACACGAGTCTCGAGTCGTATGTGATGTCTCTGTCCCCTTGTCCCTCGGCGTCCACAAAGCCCACGTGCATGCTCTTGCTGGCCTTGGGGGTGATAGGCGGGCATCCGTTGAAGCCGCTGAAGCGGCTGAGCGGCACGAAGTGGCCCGACAGGTCCACGCCCTGCGTGCAGGGCTCGCGCAGGTTCGAGATCTTGAACAGGTCCTGCTGGTCGGCCAGCAGGTTCATGAGGAAGCTCTTGCCTTGCCGCGCGGCGCCAAAGATGGAGATGAGATTGATGGGTGTGTCCCCAAGCGGCTGCAGCACGTGGCTCGCGGCTTCGGCGCTGATGAACATTTCGTCGCTCTTGCCGGCGGTGTGTTTGCGCATGCCCAGCCACTTGACAGCCTACAGGGAGAGCAACATACAGTTAGATAGCAAGGAGAGGACACACATGCAGCAGGAGGAAGCACGCGCCTTGGGCTTGGACGCGCCGTCGCCGGAGAAGAACATGCTCTTGAGCGAGTCCATTCGACCTGAGTTTTGGTCCAAACCTTTTTGGATCGAGAAATGCGGAAGGGGATATAGGTACAATTATTCGGATTAGAAGGAGGTCCAACCCCCTCTTTAATACGATCATCCGTAGCTATATCATCTTCCTCCATTCCGCATTTCTTGATCCATCCGATACCCGGTATGTTCCGGAGCAAGAAGAAGAAAGCGCAGGGCCGCAAACGGCGCGAGGTGGAGGTCGAGGAGGGTGACGGGCCTGCTGGTGTGACTGCATACGTCGAGATTACGTCTTCCACCGAAATTCCGGTGTCCAGCGATGCTGTAGAGGCCGAGACCGACCTGAAAGTGCTGGAGGAGCTGAGACGAAGTCGCTCTCGCGCTGTTTCCGGCGCCAAGAGCACCATGACGTTCAGCTCCAAGAGCGGAAGCGGCCGGTCGAGTGGAAGCAGTAGCCACGCGGCGGTTGCGGCGGCGGAGACGGGGCTGCTGAGCTTCGACAACGGGGAGAAGAGCAGCAGGGACAAGAGGAGGAAGATGCGGCCCAATCTCGTGGCTGCGACTGCTGTGGACGTGGAGATGGAGGAGGAGAGTGCTGGTCACTATTCGGTCGAGATGCTAGCGACGCTACGCAGTGAGCAAAGCGTGCTGCTGTCGAGTTCGAACCAAGGGGAGGCTGGGACCGTGGACGTGCAGATGGAGGAGGTGCTGGAGGTGGAAGGAGGCAATGATGAAGATGTTGAGAGAGCTGTGCAAGAAGAAGAAGAGGAGGAGTTTATCTCGTTGCAGGAGGGAGGGAGGAAGACGCGGCGCACGAAGAACCGCGTGACGTTTGGCGTGCATTCGGAGAGCCCGGGCATCTCGAAGACCGCAGAGGTCGTGGAGGAAGTGTCGGGTGAGGAGGATGAAGATAATGAGAACAGTCGCAGATGGGAGGAAGAACTGATGCGGCGAGGAGGCCATCGCGTGCCGACGCCAGCAGAGTCGAGTGGAAGTGGCTCGCGGGATGGCCTGCCCACTTACCCGACACGGAAGAATGCGCCGTGTGTTACGCTGGCGAGTGTGCTGGGAAAGCTAGAAAAGAGCTTGGAGGTGACTTCGTTTGAGGACGAACGCGCGTCGCGTGAACTAGCTCGACTCGAAGCTGAGACGGCTTTGATCGAGACGACGCTGAAGCAGCAGCAGGAAGAGCTGCTGGTTAGCAGTGAAGAGTTTGAATACTTTCAAGAGGTGGAAGATTTTGTGAAGGGCCTCAGCTTCTGCTTGCGTGAAAAAGTGCCAGTGATTGAGGCAAGGGAGAAGGAAATTGTGGAGCAACGCGTACAACAGGTGGAAACGAAACGCCAGGAAGAGATGCAAGGCATAGCAGAGGAGGTGAAGTTTTATCTTGGCTGTGGCCAACTGCAGCAAGTCGACATCGTCGGCCTGAGAAACTTGGATTTGTACTCAAACGGAGCTTCTTCGGCTGTGCAGTCAATTGATACCCAGCATGCCGCGCGGCTGCAAAAATACCTGCAGCATTTTGCAGAGTCCTACGTATCGCAGGGCCGTGAGCCAGAAGAGTACGAAGATTTGTTTGCTGATGCGATTGATGAAGTCAACTCGCTTGACCGGGTGTACGGACGGTTCCAGGAGTGGAAAGTAAAATTTCCAGAAGTGTACAAGAATGCGTTTTGCGAGTTGGCCCAAGAAAAGTTATTTTCTCCCTACGTGCAAGCAGAACTGCTTTATTGGGATCCACTAGGTGCGGCAGAAGCGAAGACCGAGCTGGGGGGATCTTGGTCTCTTGACGATTTTGGTTGGTTTCGAGTACTTCATCAGCACATCCGCCAATCCGACGTACGCGGTGGCGATGTCAATGGTCCGATCATATATCAAATTCGTGACGTCTTCCTCGAGAAAGTTCGTGTTGCCGTAACTAGATACTTTGACCCGTTCTCAAGTCTCCAAGTGCGTAGCCTGTCGCTCGTGCTAGAAGAAATCAACAAGCGGGGCTACACTCCCCACGTTGAAGATGCCGTACGAGTGTTGGTAAGCACAGTGCTCGAGTTTTTTTCAAGCCAAGCCAAACGGACAGTCCTTGTTGCGGTTGGCAAGCACACATCCTTGGCATGCGAGGAAGTGTATGTGTTCGCGCGGTATCTGCTGGAAAGGTTTAATTCCCTGTTGGACAACCTACTCACTCTCTTCGTTGCTCTTCCAAAGGGAGAGATCGCTGTTGCCGGTTTCCGCTGCTTGCTGCAAGTACTTCACCACCTTCTCGCGTACGTTCGCCATTGCCAGGAAACACAAAAAACGCAGCATGTCCCCACAGCTACTCAAGTCGTCAGACAGCTCTCCGGTTCTTCCTATTTGCTACAAATTCTATCTGAACCCAGCCAGGAGCGTGAACTGAAGCATGTGATGGAGTTGTTCGCGCCATTTTTGCCGAAAACATAGTTGAAACAAACATGATATTGGTTCCAAAGAAACATGCATCTGTCCCGCTACACTTATCGGAAACGACTACTTTAGCGGCGGCGGCGCTCTTCGTACTCAGCCTGGATCTCCTCGCCCGTCTTGCCCGATGTCTCCGGTACCAACTTCAGCGACAGCACGTAAAAGATGATGAGCAAGCCAGTGAAGGGCGTGTAGCTCCAGTCGTCGAAGGCATCCGCCAGATACGGGTAGCCCACGCCGACGATGAGGTTGCAGAGCCAGTTGGCACCGATGCAAATGGACGAAGCGCTGGCACGGATCGAGTCCGGGAAGATGTCGGCTGTCATGACCCACACGAGCGGGCCCAGGGTCACGCCGAAGACAATCACGTAGAGCGCCGTGAAGACGATGGAGAGAGCGGAAACGTCCACGAGGAAGGCGACAGTCATACCGATGGACATGACAATCATGCCCGCAATGCCCCATAGGATCATGTTGCGGTTGCCGAAGCGCGTGGCCATCACACCCGTGAAGAAGGCCGGCCAAATGTTAATGAAGTCAATGATGAGCGTTCCGACGCGCGAGTCATTGATACCAGCGTCCGAGAAGATGTTGCCCGAATAGTAGAACACAGCGTTGATACCCGACAGCTGCTGCGTGCAGGACAGCAGAAGACCGCCAAGGAACTGCATACGGTACTTGGGTGACAGCACGGACTCGGTCGGCGCAGCGGAGTAGCCCTCTTCGGCTTCACCGAGCTGCTTTTTAGGCTCAAGCCACCCCAATGCCGTTTCCACGTGTTCCTCGCCGTACAGGCGGGTAATGACCTGCCTGGCTTCCTCGCGGCGGTTCTTCATAAGTAGCCACGCGGGACTCTCGACGGACAGCGAAGGCGATAGTACCATGAAGATAATGGCCAGCACAATGGGGAAGCCGGCCAGGTAGCGCCATCCATCACCGCTGTCGGCGAAGAAGAAGCAAATAGCCGGCACCAGGATGCCGATGGTGGTGGAGATCTGCAGGCCGAGACCCAGGTGACTACGCAGGTGCGGTGGCGACAGCTCATTCACGTACGCACCGATGGTGCCCGTGGCGACACCCGAGGCGATGCCGGAGATTGCGCGGCCGACGGCAAACGGCCACACGTTGGAGACGGACGCCTGGATGACAGCGCCACCGATCATGAAGAAGCAGTTGAAAAAGAGCAGCTTCTTACGGCCGAGCATGTCGCTAAAGTAGCCGCACAGCAAACTGCCGACCATGGCGCCGAAAATCCACGCGTTCACGGCGAAGGTCCATTCGAGCTTGGAGTGGCCGCTGAACAGCGTGCACGTACCGGGAACAACCGGGCGAGCATTGCACTCGTCCGTGTTGTTGTAGTCGGTCAGGTTGAGTTGCGAGGTGGACCATCCGCTCTGGAAGGGCTGAAGCAAGGAGACAAGTACACTCGTGTAGAGGATGCGGTTGGGCTTGATCTGGAGCGCAGCGGTCTTGTTGGCTTCGTCGAAGGCGATGTCGGCCTTGGGCGTGGAAACCTCGTTGTAGACGTCGTCTGGATGAGGCGGCATGGCTGGAGGGCGATAGACGTCAGCAAAGGAAGATTGACTTGTGTGTTACTCGTCCAAATGGAAACTGAGTTCGAGACCGGATCAATGAGGTGAAGGCCGCAAGGATCACTTGCAGACTCGCCTGTCATTGCTGGTGGCTCTCATCGCGCTCTATGTATCTCTATCTTGATTGATTGGGTTGCAGACTTCAATGCCGAGCGAGATCGCTTGCTTATCTCGATTCTGCTGGCTCTCGGTCTGCAATGCCTTCTGTGTTGTTACCCCACGATGCATCGGTCTCCGGTTGCAGTTCCCCTAAAGTCATTTTCGAGCGCTGAGTCCGTACGTTGCAGATCAAGAGGATGCGATTACGCCAAGTCTACGTGTAGCTGTCGCTGTCAGCAGGCCAACCACACTGCTTCAGCTCGGCCGACGCTGCCGAGTTGATTCATGTTCACAAAAAACTGGCCAGTCTGCATCGGTTGAGGCAGGGCGCTACATAGTCTCCGATACCGTAAGCTCGGCTTGCTCTCGAGTTGCCGTCAGCCCTGGCTCAGTGGACTGCAGCTCGGATTAATGGCCCGACTATGCCTAGATTACTCCAGCAATTCGACACGCGATCCTGATTATCATTTGCGCTGGCGCTCAGCAGGGGATCCCGTTCGCAGGGACCAACATACATTTGGTTTGCAACTTCAGACTTCATCCATGCCGCATGCGGGGCAGCATGACACCAGTCTTCCGCTTTCGATGCAGTGGACAGAAACCCCTTGGACACCAAGCAGCCTAAGCTCCGCAGTTAGTTAACAAAGTGTAAATACAATCCGTTAGCTGGATCACCACTGTACCACGTTGAAGCTGCAATTTGCATCACGACTCGTGCTCGTGATTCACGAGCAATACATCGATGGGTCAGCACAAGGCTGCACTGTGTTGCCTACACACGAGCGTGCAGCTTGGTTCCGTGCCGAGACCTGCCCGCTCTGAAGCCTTGGAGATCAAGGCACGGACCAGCTCGTACAACTTGTCATGGCTTTCCTGTCACATTAGTCCAATCTATGCGAAAATAAATCAAATGAACGCGCTCACTGCACTCGAGTGCACTGCTCCAGCTGGCTGCCGTAATCGCTCAATACGCCGTGCTCAGATTTCAGAAATGAAGTCAACAAGAACCACGTATGGATACAACCCGTAGGTCACCACCGAGGAGACCTTACATTTGCCTAGAACTGGTATGAAAAGCCCAAGAGCTATGGTATGCTGCGGAATCGCGGTTCCCAAAAACTTCAACACAAAACTTTCATGTACCGAAAATACCGGTTTTCTAGTTTCTATTTAGTTGGCGCCAAAACCTTCTCGATGGAGCTCGTTGGAGGCGAACGCGTCGTCCATGGCACCGTGAAGCGCGCGTATCCGTTGCAAGCGCTGCGCTCAGCGTCTGGAGATGGAACTGCAGCATCTTCAACTTATTGGGGTGGCGGGGAATTGGGCGCGTTCGGTCCTGGTGTCGGTCCCTGCGGCCCTGATGCGTCGCACTTAGTCGCCGTCCTAGTGGAGAACCATATCCTTTTATCCTAAAATTATGAATTGCATGGTATACGAACTAACCGCTGCATAGTGCAAATTTGCTATACATTTCCTTAACCTTTAATGCTGTACGCACGACGTTTGAGACGTGCCTGGTCTTCTTCTACGACAAGTGGGCGACCAAGATGCAGTTCCTCAAACGCCATGCAAGTCGTGACAGTTTGTTTTTCTAACCTCTGGAAGCTGTACTAAATGGTGTCGTTCTGTGTATTTTGTGCTGTTGCAGTACAAAGTCCGGATCAACGGACGAGGTCTTGTGGCGCTGGAGTGGGAAGCTGGAGCGGAGACGGAAGAGCGCGTGCCGTGTGTCATCGTTGCGGAGAGGAATGTTCTCAAAAAGACATTGGACAGGCAGCCACGGCTGTTTAATTTCCCGCATAGTTTGCATATCGAGGTCGCGTACGAGGAACCCCAACGCTTACCCCAGTCGGACCAACTCCGATATTTGCCAGCCAAAACTGTCACCACGCGAGATCTGCACACGGGTACACAAGATATCTTGCTTCTACATGTATATTGGACCGCTTGAGGGAGGCTAATCAAAACTGTGCGATGCAACAGCACCCACGAGGCAGATTCATATTCAAGCCCAGGCACCGCCGAAGAGGGTATTCAATTTGCTAGCTAGTGGTACTTTTCGATGTTGGTGATTGATCCCAACGTGTGGCTTGTGCAATATAGAAACCTGTCCACGGAAAGCGCACGCTTAGTGAAGCAAAAATTACTTCACCAGCGTATCGGTACTCCCCCCTGTCTGAGTTGGTGCCCGGGTATGCTGACATCTACGGTGTCATCGTGAATATCTCGCTTCCGAAGAAGACAAGCGGTCGCGATTTCTGCGTGAGTGGTTACTGCAGTCAGAAATCAGATGACAAGACTAACCGTGAACGTGACCGTCACGCGCAGATGACTGTGAGCGTGATAGATGAGAGCTACCCTACACGGGCAGAAGCAATCCAAATCAACATCTTCTACCCTACAATCGCGCAGATGCCTAAGATCAAGGTACGCTAACTACGTGGACAAGGTGCCATAACGTTGTCGTACTGATGCGCTGTGTTTTATGTAGTACGTTGGTGACATCATCCGCTTTCACAAGGTGAAAATTCAGCAGTACCAAGACAGAATACAAGGCCTTAGTTTGTAAGTTATCAGGAAATGAGGGGTACAGGATACGCAACAGATTAACAGAGTGTCATATGCAGACCACGCGGAACGCGGTATCTTATTTTGCGGGAGAAAACAAACGGTAAGCTTGAACAGCTAACGTGTTCAGACACGTGGACCTTTGAGCCCTCCGACGAACAGCGAACCCTCAAACTCATGTACGTCCCATAGCATTGTTGTTTCCTTGCGGCCTTTGTTTTTTGTATTGATATTTCCTGGTGCAACATTTCGCTTGATAGCACATGGGCCCAAAAGAGCTTGACTGAAGACACTACGCTGCCTCAGGGGTGTCCAGAGCCCCCGAAGCTCTTAGCCGAGCTGAAGTTTGCCGAGAACTTCATCGACCTCGTGGTGCGCGTCTTGCATATCGATGAGAGCGATGAACCCGTTCGGTTAATTATTTGGGACGGTTCAGGGAATGCAGCAGATTCAGACCAGGTCCTGGTGCAAGCACTACAAAACAGTGGTGCTTGTGTTCCAGCGAATGGTCTATTGAAGGAAGTGATCATGGCGTCGTGCTGGTCCGTTGTTCGCGACATGGGGTTCGTCGATGGCATGCTAACACATTGGTGCCGCTTCCGCAATCTTGCGGTAGGAGTGGATGAGCCCATACCCGGGGCCGCTAGTGCTCCAGGCAGAAGGGAGATTTTGCGTTTCCGAGAGGTAACATCCTTTGTATTGATGCCCGAATTTGTACTTGAGGTGCAACATCGTCTTTCATTGACGAACGGGTCAAATCGAAGTAATACTGGAGCTGGCGGCCAGAGCGTCTCTAGTGAGCAACCTCCTAGTCAAAGTCGAAGCTCCGCCACAGCAAGTCCAGCGGAAGTTATCACAGTGATCCCCGACTACATCCAGAAAAATGTTCCGGTGACCCCATTACGAGAGATTGTTAAATCCCCACGAACCCCTCGAAAGTTCCATAGCTGCGCTCGAGTCCGCAGCATATGGCCTACCGATATCGAAAAGATCTGCAAGCCCAAACCTGGCAGCAACGGCGACTTCATTTATTCCTTCGCCTTGACTGTCGAAGATGGAAGTGACGCCCTGAACGTTATTGTGTACGGGAAAGATGCGGTAAGTGGTAGTTGCTGGATTCAGTTTCGTTGTGTACCAGGCTACATGCTTATCCGGTTTGTGGAATGTTGACAGGAATACTTTCTCCACGGAATTCCCCCGTGCGATTTGAACAAAAGCACAAGTTCGAGGACGTTGCTAGCGAAGCGCTTTGCAGCACTGCTGAATACGCCCAACTCCTTCCATTGGTGTATCAAGTCTTATTCGGTGTCTTTACCACCTGCCAGTGATGGAACCGCGGCTGCAGCTGGACACACTGGAGGATCGACAACCGCGGTTCGATATCGCTTATTTGACACATTGCTTCAATGCTCCTAAGAAACGATGGGAAGTGTTAGAAGCATAAAAAACAATGCGTTCCTGTCACCTGAGAAACAAGCCAAGGGTTTGCGCCATGAACTCATTCCAGTTATTCAAATGCAAAAACAACACGAATACTTTATGATTGATCTTGTTGACGTGCTACAGTTCACGGAGAACCAATACTCGAGATGGAAATACTGTCGGCAGGGTTGCCCTTCATGCCCTCCAGATCCAATTCGCCCAAACGTCCCTGCTGGTGGAGCTGAAACACAACAACAAGGAGAAAGCATAAGCCTAGGTTTTATACACGATGTCAAGATACTGCGACCCCAGCCTTACCTTCTCCAACCAGTAGAATTCATTGTCCTGAGGCATGTATCCGCTCATACGGCCGCCAGCCATCGCGTTTTGGATAGCCTGAGACTGCATTAGCTGTTGGGACATCGACATGTGGCTGCTGTACATCATTGTGTCGCCCATCCGCATCGACTTCTCCATCTCTTCCTCTTTCAGCTTGCCTAAACGCTGCATGAGTGCTTCTCCCTCGCGTGCACCGACCCACTTCGGGTGATTCTGCTTGAAGTTGATGAAAGAGCTCTCCATCTTGGCGTCGTTGCCATACTCCTTGAAATCAAACTCGGCGAAGCGGCACACGGCGCCAGTACTTGGGTGGACAAGAGAGTGCGAGCGCAAGAATAGTAAGATCTCGCGAGCAAGTCGGGGGAGAGAGACGCACAGGATATACGGCGCCAACAAGACAGACACGCATTCCTCTGCGAACAAAACAGCTTTGTAAGGAAACAACACAGTGAACGCGTCTCGAACCTCGAACGAGTGGCACTGGCTCCGCCATTCCTTAGGAAAGTAGTGCGTTTCAGCGGCGACCTGCATCATAGCCTCTTCACAGTCACCGTTGATTAGAAACGGCGAGGTCGACGTCGTAAAAGACCGTGACAACGCGAACACACCCGTTGCCACAGTCAGGTACCACAATAATTCATGCCCCATCAGTGTTGTCTCCAGCAACACCGACTCTTCCAAAAGACTCACAAGGACTAACACAGCCATTAACGAACTCGCACAGAAGGAAACACCCCCAGCAATAATCGCCAGCGATCCGGCCGGGAACATGCCCAGATAGCGGTCTGCCAGCGAGTATGAACGAGCCACACGCGCATCGAGCACGTGTGGGAGTTCATTGTACTCGCGGAAGAGCCAGATAGCATACGACGACCAGCGACGTGTACCGAAGTAGTATACGTGGTTGGTCTGCCACTCTTGCGCGGCTAGGAAGAAGAAGCGCGACAGGCGATACAGCAAAATAAACGGCGCCAGCACGAAGTTGAGCACACCTGCAATCACGAAGCGCTTCTTGAGCATTTCCACGTTGTGAATCACCGACGGAGCGAGGTTCAAGTCGGCGTCGAACATTTGGTCCAGCAGGCAGATATTCAAATTGGCCTCCAAGTTTCGCGAGCACATAATGTGCGACGTTGAAAGAAACTGCAGCGACGTCGGCAGCAAATTCTTGCTCTGAAAGAGCGCGTGGTTCATAAACGCAATCAAATAGTTTTCCCGCCGCATAATCCGTCTCGCAAAGTCATGTGGCGACGACAGCAGCGCCGGATCAATCTGAAGCTTGTAGGACGACAGCTGCCTCATGTTCACGGGTGCGTTAGCTCCGTTCACCAGGTCCAGCACTCTGGTCACCACTTCATCCCACGCGATCGTCTGCACCTGTCGTTCATCAATGTGCAGCCTCTCCTTGTAAAACACCTCCATCTCTCTCGTGTCTCTCAGCGTGCCCAGCAACTGAAAGGCTCTCGAGACCCAGTACACGAGAAACATGGCAAAGTAAAAGGCCCCAATGAGCCCCAGCAGGCCATTGTTATCTGCTCGGCACGTGATGTAGTGCTCCATCTCCTGTGCACAGCCGCCCGTCTCCGGGTGGCGGTGGCACTCCAACAGTGGCCCCCACTGCACGCAGCCCAGCAAGAAGCTGGACAGCACCACACTAAAGAGCCCCGTGGCGAGCCCCACCAGCTCCACCACGACGATACTCCAGAACCCTTTGTGGTAGTAGTAGTTGTACAGCGTGATGAGGAACGCGTCCAGACTCGGCACATTTCCAAAGCGGTCGGGCACGGGGGACACCCGTCTACTGGCCGAGGCTGCGTCCTGTCCATTGCCGCGTCTTTGCGCGCCTGGCAGTGCCGCCTTGGCCGTGTCCAGCACCTCGCGGAAGAGCGTCGAGATGGCGGGAAGGTGCACGTTAACACGTAATGACGGCAGCGGCGCGGCTCCGTGGGGCGAGACACCGGCGTGGCCGCCTAGCGCCGTGTCCTGGCTGGCTGTAGATCCGAATAGGGGCGCGCGGTGGTCGTCTTTGAGCTCGTTCCAGAGCAATTCGTCCTCCTCCTCCGCTCCGGCGAGGTGGGCGTCGTTGGCGGCGAGTAGCGACTCGTCCATGGGGAGATAGCGGCAGAATTAGGTATGAGTAGGAAGACAAGACGACGCAGAAGATGGTGCACGACCGGGGAATCGCTGGAGGACGCTGGGAGACGCGGGACGAAGAGGACAAGACGGCGGATACAGGCGCCCGTGGAGAACCTTCTTCAGATTTCTGTCTGAGAAACCTGGCCTCGAAGCGTACTTAATACGAATTATTTAGTGTGGTGTACATAACGCAACTTGAAGTGATGTACTAAGGCCAGAGTGAAGCGAAGCCTAAGCGATATGGCGTGGAGTTCAAACCATTTTCAACTGTCAAATGAAACAACGCACACTATATTCAGCCTTTCCATTTGGGTTGGCATCTTCTATCCTGAAACTATTCACCCGCTCAAAGATGTCCCCAGCTGATATTCAAAAGCAACAAGGTCGTGATGCGGTAGTCTCTTCACCAAAGCTTAGGAATCCTGGGGGCGCAAGTGACCGCAATGTAGCCACTGCGCCCGACGCGATCCTCGATGTTCAGTACATACAGAAGCTACGAAGCGTCCTGTACATCACGGAGTTTGTTGTCTTGCTATAATAGGTGATGAGGAAGTCGTTGTTCCACTTATTTTCTGCAAGTACAACTAGATACTCTTGTACTAGAACATGCCCCTGTTCGACGTTGTCCAACAGGATTGAAACTTATTTGTTTGTTATCATCTTATTCCACTGGCGTATTTATTCACAATGTGCCATCTTCCTATCCGTGCCTACTACGAGCAGATCGCCACAGTACTCTCTTCAACATCTTACTCTACGCTGTCCTCCAGTTTGTTCTCAAATATGCATAATGCGTTTTTCAGTACCAACTATCATTTGTTCTGGAAACACAATGCAGACAAGCAGCACAAGCTGGTGTTTTGGTATTTTACAATGTCCCCAACATCCGATATCTGTTCATGCGAGGAGAACACCCCTGCGATCGGATCATACTTTTAAGTTAGCTTGCATCAGGAATAATAAATCATGCTAGATATGGATACCATAAGAAACAGCGACACATTATCTTCGGATCTTCTTCGTGAATATCGAGTTGGTACATTTTGACCATTGTGATTGGAAGTCTTCCCTGCTTTGTGCGCATGAGTTGAACAACAGGGCAACAACGCTAGATTGGCTGCGTAATAACTTTATTCATTCGCAAGTACAGAAGTGCCTGATAAAGGACTTCTTGTCATGACTTCACCGTAATGACGAAGACTGTAAGTGCCCAACGTCGCTCTCGATGAAAATATCTGTTGTCTTCTGGTCATCGCAGGAATAGGGGCACCGAAGTCCGATGAACCATGCTATCCGGAATTTTGGATTAGTTCACTGACTTGCTCGATAACACGAAGGAGAATCTCCAAGCCACGCAAATCTGAACGTGTAGTCGGATCCTAGCAGTGTGCAAGTAGTGAATCAGTTGCGTTCGATTGGTATAGACACGAAATGTTCTTACCAAAGTGCTGAAGTGAAGCTTGCACATTATAAAAGACCCATAAATCAACCTGTTTTGCACTTGGTTCCATTGCTTCTCCATAACAAACGCCAACTGTCGGAAGACGGAAATTTGTAATCTGTGCCACAGCACCACGTTCAAAACCACAAGCGACGCTAGCTGCAGTCCCGCATAAAGTAGTACGTTGAGAAGAGCTTGGCGTAAAAGAGTGTCATCCATGCTGGCAACATGTTCATAGTAAGCTCGATTGCGGAGGTGATACATCGTGAATAAATATGCGGCTGTACAGCGACAACTAAATACGTCATACAAACACAAAAGCTGTGAGACTTTCTCAAGAATTAAACAGTCCAAACGTTCACAAGAGGTCACAGAAGATGAGTGGAATAATGACTTCCACGTAGTTGATAAGGACAACGAACTCTGTGCTATACATCACCGTTCGGAGTTCTCTCACGTACCGAAACTGAAAGATTTTGATTGAAGGGCCAAGTGTGCCTTCTTTCGTCAGTTCACGGGAATCGTCATGGGCGAACTGTGTCAATAGAGGTACAATTGTTCTCAAGAGCCCGTGTGTTTTCTTGGTTTTGATAGCAATCTTGTTCAGTGGTTGAATTGTCTGAGACAGCTTCCGTGTTGAGATCTGGAGCAAAGCAAATAGTTGATGATGAGGTAGCGTCGCTTTGCCTTCGGCTGCTACCCTCCAGGATATTGGGCTCTGAAGGCGAGACTTAGATCTTTTCCTGCACTTTAATAGACTGTATGACCCCACTTGCCTTCTTCAAAGCCTTCATGCGTCCCACAACGAGTTCAATATCATACAGTGACACGCTCATTCGAAGAACGTCTACCATCATCAGAGCGCATGTGGTTTGAAACGATGGCGTGCTCTGCATGCAGTATGTTGTGAACAAAGCGCTAAACACATCCACGTTTATGACGACGACTTGAGGAATTTCATCTTTGAGATGCACAACCGTTTTTGCCATGATACCACGCAAAAGCAGCTTCATGACTGGCAAGAGGAGCGAGAACGCTGCCTTTCCGTTTTCCGGAATCTATGTGAAGATGTAGAAGTACGTTGGGTAAATGAAGATCAGCGATTCTTGGCACACCATGATTTTGAGTAAGTTGATCAGAAGTGGCCACACAGCTGGGTCAGTTCGAGCTTTATTCATCCACGAGGCGAAGGGTCCCAGCAGCAAGTGCACCTACGCTGGTGAGACTGTCACGATACCAAACGGTAATGGAAAACCGATAAGGAGCGTCAGCGCATACATGATACTGACAGTGATTGCAGCAACGACAGCACTAATGGTGACGATCTTCACGTTAGAAAGCGGGACGGGTGGCACCATGTGCTTGAACTGGCCGTACGCCGTGATACTTGCAATCCAGAAGCAGACGAATGCTCTCACAAAGAAGAGCTGGCTGTGGTCAACCCCGTCAGTGATCGGACGCAAGGGCACCAAGTCAACGATCGTGATCAGCAAGAAGCAAGGCAGAGGCATGAGAAGCAGCACGAGAAAGACACGAAGACTACTAGCATTGTCATGGTAGTTGAAGAGAGCATGCTCAACGATCAGGACTTTGCCGACTTCCACGGCTTCAAGAAGGAGGCCGCCACGTTGGAGCCTTTGGAGCTGCCCCCGCAGAGTTCCGAGGCGGGGCTGAAAGACGCCTTTCCCGCTGAGTCGAATACTTGCCTTGCAGCTCGACTTGCACCGCTCTCCAGAAGGCCACAAATTTCGCAGCCACGAACGAAGCCATGACACGTGAATGCTCCCTCAGCGATCAATTACTGAGAAATGCCGAACAAATAGCTATCTAACCATAGGTTATTCAAGTTCCTCTGTGAACGAACCACGAGGCATGAGTTACTACCATATCGGTCAGTGTCGTTCTTGTCAGGTTATAGCTATCAATACCTGCAAGCAGGGACGCGAAGATGGCGGCACGCACTGCACAGAGTTTTTTTTTTCTTGTCGGGTCACAGGCTGCCGGTGTGATGAGTCAGAGGCAAAGTTCAGTTTCGTGACGCGGGCGACGTGGTGTACCTACACCTGATTGAGCTCCGGTGATTGTGCGCCTGTCGTTTGGTTCACCGCGCAATCGTCCAGCAGCAGATGAAATCGTTCGCTGCTTGCGTCTCCACGCTCCAGTTCGTCACTCGGCGCTGCAAATACTACGCGTTCATCAATGCGTTCATTTGCAGCGTCGCCATGGGCAGCTACGTCGCTGTCTTCGAGTCTCCGGTGACGTCTGTTTCGCAGTTCGTAGTCTACGGCGTGAGTTTCGTGCGCATTCTCGCGATGATCAAGTGGTTCGAGTGGATCGCGACCAAGAAGCCGCCGATCAATGGAGAGAAACGGGTGCAGCTCACGGAGGAGCAAGGCAGACGAATCTACCGACGCATACTGTTTCTTGTGGTCCCGACGGAGTGTGTCTCCTTCTGGTTCGCGCAGCAGACCGTCGTGACTGTGCACGGCACTGTGAATTGGTGGTCGTTCCTCGTGAGCTTCGCTGAGTTCATCCCCAAGTCGCTGTTGTTCGAGGTTATCTTCGACTTTTTCCACTTTGCCATGCACTGGGTGTGTCACTACAGCACGTGGCTATACAAGAACGTACACAAGCGCCACCACGTGCATCTCCACCCGTGCCCGCTATCGACGTACGAGCAAGATGGCTTTGACCTGTGTCTCACCAATGTGCTGCCATTCTGTCTGGCGTGGAGCCTGGGTGTTTCGTTCTCGGACCTCCAGCTACACTTGCTGTTCGCCTACAAGACGTACGTGGAGGTGGCCGGCCACTCCGGCTTGGACATCAAAGGATTTTCATTCCCGCAAATGCCGCTGCTGAACGACATCACAAGTATTTGTCTGCGTGTCCATGACCACGACTTGCATCACACTCACCCGCGCTGGAATTTTGCCAAGCGGTTTTCGCTCTGGGATAAGTTGTTTTGCACCTTTCGCCCCGGTAGACCGATAGGTGCACGATCGTCGTAAGGCAGACAAACATGACAGTGTTTGTGAGTCTGACAAGAAATATTCTATTGAGAGCGGTAGCCGCCAAACTCTTTGTTAGTTCTCAATAGTGTAAAGCAGGATGCGCACAGCGTGTTTGCACCAGTTGGATACGGTAGCAAAAATAATTAGCTAAGAGTACATGTAGTTTCGCTAATGTTGAGCACAACGATGTGCAGTAGAAGTAATTCGTGTTTGTACGAAGCACTTTCGATAGCTAGAGCTGTCTTTATGAAAGCGAAGCACGCAGCAGTTTGGAAAGCAGCACAGGTTGAACCTATCCATGCGGATACGTCAACAATGCGAGCACAAATCGGGGCTTCCTCGTTCTTCTGAGTGTACCGCTTCTGTATCTTGTGACAACAACTCTAGTCGACTTGGTACAATTACGACCAGCTTGTGACAGGCTGCACTCTATTTTCCATGATTGCGTTCACCTGCCTATGGCTCGCCATTTGAAATGTGTATTCCCAATTCCTCACCTTGTGCCGCACATGCCGCTTTCTAATGTACAGGTCGTCACTATTGGTGCAGTGATTGCTACTTTGTCGATTGGAGTACTGTGCATGCTTTCAATCACCGTTGGACTCCCACTGCCTTCCAGCACTGTTACTGCATCTTCAGTATGGTTGCTGTTACTGTTCCTACCAGTGCACAAGAAATGCCTGAGCTAACCCGACAGTGCAATCGCTTCTCATGAGAGCTTTCAAGGTCACGATCTCCCAAGAAGTACTTGTTGTCGCAAAACGATCCCACAAAGCTGAAGAGCACCATTTGCGTTCTTTTTTAGTAATTATCAAGCTGATCTTGCGCAATCTCGCCGCCAGGCGCTCGTGCATTCAAAATGACTCGCGTCTACCAAACTAATGTTGGTAGTAAAGAGATATTCACCTGTGCACGGATGCATCATCTTGCGCTGTGTTAGGTAAATGATAGTTTAGAAGCGTGTTTAAGAATAACTTGCTTGAAATTGTCAGCCACCACTTCAAAGAACTGCACAACCACAATAGCAGCTTTACACCTGGAGATGCTAGCGTTTGTGAAATCAACGCTGGCTACGTTCTGGAAGACAACTCAGGTTGAGCTACATGGTCAGTATTCGGCTCAGCGTGTGAGAAATCTCTTTACGTACACCAAAGAAGCCAGCACCCTGCGTGTATTACTTGCTCAATTTGGAACACCCCTGCCATGTCTGGCGATAACAGCATTAGTCGACATGATGCCGATGCACCCGATTGCGGAAGGTATCGATTCACAGCAGTTATTTTTCGTTCGAGCATTCTTGTCATTTTGGCTAGCCAATACCACGACGTACAACCAGTTCAAGCACATTGTGCCTCAATTACCGCTTTCCAACGTGAAAATCGCCAGCTATGGCGCTATCGTGGCCGCAATTACTGTGGGTGCAATGTATGTGCTAATACTCGTGATTGGCTTTCCGCTGCCTTTCAGTATTGTGACAATGTCACCTCTTTGGTTGTCGCTCTTTTTGGTACCAATGGCTTCGTGGATGATTAAATCTCGCACTGATTCTGTTGCGTGGCCACTGGTTGCCACGTCATTAAAAGTGATGGTATGCCAAGAAGTTCTCGTTGTCGTCTACCCTACTTTCTTTTACATCTTCACTACGGTCCCGGACAGGGGAAAAACCTATTTTGCACTGCTCCTGCCTGTCCTAAAACTTGTATTTCGCAATGCCATGGCAAAGACTGTCGGATACCTGAGTGATGAAGTCCCTGAAGGGGTCATCCTCAACGTGGAAGTAGTGAGTGCACTTTTCGTGGCTTACTGTATGCAGAACACACCGTCAGTGAAAACAACTATCGTGTTGATGGTTGTGGATGCACTTCAGATGAGTGCATCACTGTATGATATTGGGATAATCTTAAAACACATGAAGGCTTTGAGGAAGCGGATGACAAAAACAGAGGGACTACATCGTCGAGCAAATTCTGAGCTCCATCTCGCGCAAGGTATATTTTCTCGGCAGAACTCTCGCAAAGCGTCGCCAGTACCTACGTCGGCACTTTCAAAATCGATCCTCAAGCTCTCACCAGTTGTCCAACCTTTCATACCAATCCCACATGAAAACGATGGAAAGCGACAAATGTTGGCAATTATCTCCACAACCCCTGTTCTTGCTAATGATCTTGCTAATGAGGAACGATTTGGAACAATGTATACTGCTGTTAGTCACAGCTTCGACCTCCAGTATGTGCAGGAACTGAAAAGAGTGTTGTATATCACGGAATTTGTTGTCTTGCTGAACTACGTGGAGGTTATCATCCCCTTGATATTTTGTGAGTCAACAAATTCGTAGAATGTCAATTGTTGTGTGATCTGTATCTCGCTCACATGTGTCATATGTACTTGCTGTGGTTTAACAGCAGCATATTTAGTGATGATGTACCACCTACCCAACCGAGCGTACTACAAGCAGATTGATGGGATGGATGATACGCAACTTTGGAATACCCTTTCCAACGTGCTGCTGTATTCCGGATTGCAACTGGTATCCTTGATTGTGCTGAATGTTGTATTGTGGCAGAAAATGCGTCTTTCCGGTTTTCGCCAGTTATCTTTTGTTTTAGAGAGGCAGTGCAGCCCAGTTCAAAACAAGCTTATCTTATGGGTTTTCTACAATGTGCAGACCGCGCTACAACATTTTGGTAAGTGTTTCATTTGCTTTCTTGTAAACATGACTGACACGCATTTCACATTAAATGCATTTTAGGATTTGACTTTGCTTTCACTTTTGCGTGGTATCAGCGAAATCGAACCGAGTGACATCACATTTGTCAAATTCAATTTAGCTCAGTTCAGGTTATACAATACCGGTATACAAATGAAAACTCTGGTTATCTTCATCGCCATCCCTGACTTTGCCTTTGCACAGTTTGATATCCCGTGTAGCTTCAGAAGAATGAGACTTAAAGCACATGACATTCAGTGAAACTTCCCCAGTTCATTGTGTCACACAGTGGTGAAATGATGAGATCCCGTGTATGCAAACTACGTCATCAATTGAATTAACTTGCATTTTGGTGGCGGCGAATGTGTTGCAGATGAGCACATCGTTGTTCGACGTTGGAAGAGTTGAACGACGCTTAAGACCTTTAACAAGGCGTATATGTACTAGATTCCCAACAGCAGAAGAAGACAGGCGCACAAGAACTGGGTTTGCCCTTGCGCAGGATACCTTCAACCGACACACAAGCTCTTACACAACCTTATCAGAAATGTTGTCTTCAGTTCCTAGATTCATTTTGAAGATGTCATCAGCTATCCAGCCCTCCTGGCAAAAACCAAGAACTTGATGTGCTCGGGCATCGATCATTATTCTTCCTGCTAGAGCCTGTTCAGACTAATAGTAAAATGCAATGGACCACGCAAGAGCTCGTTGCTCAAAGTAATCAGCGGAAACAGAGAGTCTCAGTATGTGGATGAGCTACGCAGAGTCTTGCACGTTGTGGCCTTATTAAACTCTGTGGAAGTCGTGATTCCGCTTATTTTCGGTGAGCTCAAACCAACTATTGGTAAATGTTGGGAAAAGTAAAACTAACTAATGCTATTTAGATTGTGTCATTAACGTGGGTGCATAGCGGCGTACTTGTTCACGATATACCATCTTCTCAACCGCGTCTATTACGAACAAATCGCTAACATGGACCTCTCTCAGTTGCGCAAGACCCTGTTCAACTTGCTGCTGTACTCTTGGCTTCAGCTAGTTTCACTGTTCATTTTGGACATGGTGTTTTATGGCAAAAAAAACACTGTCGTTTGTTCTGGAAAGACAACACAGTCTAGTGCAGAATCAACGAATAGTCTGGGATTTCTACAACGTACAACCCTCTCTTCAGCATCGCGGTAACCTCAATCTGTGTTTTCGAACCGTAAAACCCCGTGGATCCCTGTGTGTGTTCGTGTCATGCATAGGTGTTGACTACACCAAGTTTGCGTGGTTACAGCGGAATTGAAGATAGTCCGTCAATGTCTTAGCTGACTTTGAGAAATTACTATTGATAAAACAATGATGAACTTAGGATGGAATTGACGATAAGCCATACTTAAGTCCTCGCCTTGCGTCAAAGGCACTAGCATGGATAACAGCATTCTATTGTACAAGAGATTCAACGCATCAAACTCCATTTTGACTTCTTAGACACTACGAAACTATTCTAATCCGTGTTCGCGACGTTCTGATCAATAAAGACTGTATTTCTCCAAGTCATCTGATCCCGATAAGACCGGGAAGACAAAGCTTATGACCTTGTGTATTTCGACAGTGGAATAAGGTAGCTATGCAAGGCAGTGTCCATGTGTCTGCTGCTCACACTTGCAGTCTTGGCGAAGTTTGATGGAAAGTCGGAAGTACCGAAGCCGAAGAAGAAGAAAGTCTGGTGCCTGTTGGCAGCCGTAGCTACGTTGTGAGTGCCAAAATGGTAGGAAGCACTGCTGGGGTCAAGTGGAAAAGCGAGAAAGCGTTTCAACAATCGAAAAGAGAGGTCCCAGCCACCCTTCAGCCACTCGATTACACTCCAACCCCCAAGGAAAATATTGACCTCGTGGTGGGCAAGGTACGAAGCGAAGCTTTGTCTAAAGGATCCTTAGGGTGTTGGTGCTTATTCATTGTCTTTTGAATGGTGTCCAGAGGCACAGTCAGAGCGGAAAGCACGCCAAATCACGTCCACACGTTCTTGAAAGTTTGCCAGCATCTCCGCAGATACACGCGACAAAACCCAACCCACTTGTTGCCTAGGAAGCTAGGCCCACGCTGCAACAGTATATCTTCGTTCAAGCCGTCTCCGAGAAGATTTAAAATGGACAGTTCCCTCCATTGTACGCGAAAACAGCCAAGTTCCCTGTCTTTTTGATGACCTCGTAGCAACAGCAGCGTGACGTGGCGTGAACTGCGAAGATGGTTACGTAGTCGATTAAGCAACTAATCTTAACGAGTCAAGACAGAAATATTAACCGAATTTAATGTCGAAATCTTTACCAGCACGTTCTACTCCTGGCGTCTTCGCTTGGTAAGCGGGGTTTCCACCTTTTCTTCCTCAGTGGCTTGGTCCCCTTCATCGAAACCCTCACCTTCACTGGATGAATTACCGTCGCTAAATGAATCATCCGACGATTCCGATTCTTTGCGCTGTGATGGAATTTCTGCCTCCACTGTGTCTTGAGTGAGGGTGTCGATTTCTTCAGTTTCCAAGTCAGCAACTTCAGTCGACGCAGCAGTTGCCTCTGCTTGTGACCTGTCTTGAGTCGCGCGAGCGTGCTGCATCGTCATTTCCGTCGCCTTCTGGTTGAACAGTGCTCGGTCGTGCTTGAAAATGTCAGCCTGCATGGAATAATTGCGTCAAACCACCACACAAAATAACATCCTCCAGCTGCAATCTTCCTACAATTTCGGGCATCAGGCCATCATCTGCATTAGGTTCCGCCATGAGCAACCGAATAGTCGTCAGCAGCGTGCTGATGTTGACCGATGGCAGCCAAGAGCCCTGCCAAAAGTGTAACAATTCATGTCATCAATGGACTCTTTCAGCATACTATCACCACGAATAAACCCCACCTTGGGCTGCATCTTGAGCGTGTCGAGGCAAATGCGACCTCCATCGTCGATGTTTGGGTGATAAATGGGCGTGATGAAGCGCACCTTGGGCGGCTCAAAAGGGTACCTGGGGTTCCATCACAATAGTTTATATACTCAGGGGACATCCTCCAGTTCAGCCTCTCCACGTACCGTTCCGGGATCTCGATCTCCAGCTGGAACACACCCTTCTCGTAGGGAGACCCGTCTGGACCCAGAATTTCTGCACCAGACCCGACCGATAAATAATTTAACTCATAAAATAGGCTAAAAATAGTCCTACGAGCTTCGAGTTGGTCGATTTGGTCGTCTTTGGGCCACGCGCTGACGCCTACAAAGCGCAGTTTTAGCAGCAAATTAGGTCGATGGGTGCAGCAGAGTCCTCTAGAGCAGGCTCACCGCACCGAAGGGCGGGTCGCTCTCCAGCATCGCGATTTCCTTGCGCATTCGTCCTCGCATCGCCGCCATGGCGCTCCTGTCGTCTTCTTGACAATCAAAATGTTCTGATTGGCTAGAATATAGTTGCTATTCTTAGAAATTATTGTATACAAATCCATTGGCGATCTTCTAGCTATGGACGACTTGGAGCAGCTCCAGCTCCTGGGCCGCGGAGGCTACGCCAGGTGAGGGCCACGACGGAATTAGTATTATAACGCTAATGCACGCACCCTAGTTTGTTGTGCATTTTGTTTGGATAACCTTTAACTGTATGACACTTTTTTCGTTAGTGTCTACCTCGTCCGCCGTCCTAATTCGCCCGATCTCTATGGTAAAGCACAGTGTCAAAGCATTTTTCTCTCCAAAACTCAATTGTTAACGATCGGGTCGCGGTCTCGTTGCAGCATTGAAAAAAATTCCTCGATCCAAAATCGCTACCAAGCAACAGAAACTCCGACTGGAAGCAGAAAAGTTCATTCTGCAACAAGTGAATAGCCCGTTCTTGTGCCGAGGCTTGGAGACCTTTGAGACGACGGAGGAAGTTGCCTTCCTGCAGGAATTCATTGAGGGGCGGGTGCTGTACGAGTGTGTGTGGAAATATCGGGAGTCCGGGAAATTTCCGGAAAATGTCACCCAGTTTTTCGCGGCGCAACTTGTTCTGGCAGTAAGAGATTTGCATGCTGCAGGGTTCAGTCACCGTGATCTCAAGAGCGGGAATGTGCTGGTCGGGCAGGATGGATTTGTCAAGGTGATCGATTTTGGACTGGCAAAAAAAGTGTCCGCAGACTCCTCGGATCGCACGCAGTCCATATGCGGGACGCACTACGTTATGGCGCCTGAGGTCTTCCTTCGAGAGCCATACGGGGCTGCTATTGACTGGTGGTAAGTGATGTGAGAGATCTTTATGCACCGTAAAGCGCAAACGGTGATGATTCATTTTGTATGCAGGAGTCTTGGTGTTGTAATTTATGAAATGGTGGCTGGTCACTCGCCATGGGAGTACCAATGCCCATCGAATAGCACAATGAACGAGTACTTTGCGCAAATAAAGCGCATCGCTAGCTCACCATTCCAAGCTGATCATGGTAGAAACCTCGCACAAGTGCCAGATCTGAGTGCTGAGTTGCAGTCCCTTATAAGGTGAGAAATTGACGTACTACTTTGAAGTACTATGCTATTGCGCATCATGGATCTCTAACCAAAACGCGCTCCTCAAAATGTTAGTGGTTTAATGACAATTAATCCCCACGAACGTCTTGGAAGGGATGGTGCGACTGAGGTGCGAATTTCGAAGTGTTTGTAGTCGAAGCACAAACTCACTTATCACATCCTGTTTGGTCGTTTCAGGTAATGCGTCATCCCTGGTTTCATGATATGGACTGGAAAATATTGGAGACGAAGGCATTCTCAATCACTGTGCCATATGACCCTATCGCTGACTACAATGCAGCACGAGCGCGCACTCCCCCGCCAAGACATGCAAGCTTGTCCAGCGCAGAGAGTATCGATCCAGAAGAAAATGCCAAGTATTTCGCCGATTTTTAGAAAACAAACGGCATTTAATGATGTCGACTAGGAAATGACTTGAACGAGCGCCCCTGATCTGCGTTGCTGATCTACGTTAGCAGCCTGACGAAGGATTGCTGAGACTCGCGTTCTTCTGAGGCCTTGAGGTTTATAGCCTGCCTGTCATTATTCGCCGCAGTGATGTACTCGTCAATGAATTGGGCAATTGAGGGATGGAATTCGTAGCGGCCGCCAAAGAAGTCGACGTAGTTGGTGCCATCGAACATATAGCCATCCGGTAGCGGGTCCATCGCCTAAAAAATCAAGAAGGAAAACAATCAGAATATTAGTAAGGTTTGGATGAGGTCTCTCGACCACGCAGATGAACTTACATGCTGCCGCTGAATTTCGCGTTTTTCCTTCAAACTAATAGAAGACTTTGACCGAACTTGGTTTGGCGAGATTTCAGCATGAGCGTAACAGTTGAGAAGGAGCTCGCGGAGCTTTTCAGCATTAAGGTCTTGACCAGTGAATTTCATCTCCAGCGACGGAAAGCTGTCTGCTTTGTTAGTCGGCTGATCTGAGGCTGACCATAGGCGAGACGAGGTCCCGGTCGAACGATACTCGTACACACATCCAGGTTCATCCTTGAAAACAACTTGTCCTTCAACGCACCAGCAAGATAGTGATTGTCCGTTGGAGAAGACGCCTTCAGCACACGGGGTAGCGAATGAAGAACCTGACGATTGTGCATCTTGTCGCACTTTCTCCACTGCGAGCGTTTGAGCAATTCGAATTCCTTTTGTGAGTTTGCTTTCCATCGGATATACCCGGTCTATCGACTTTGCTACTGTAGCAAAAGGTGTCAGTGTCCTGGTGATCAGATACGAAAACTTGGATCGGTCCATGTCGGGAACGATCTCGAAGCGAAAGCTCACAGGAGCATGAGTAGGCTCCAGCTCTGCAACGTATCGGGTATATGTTGGAGCTGCGTCGTTGGTCGCAGCAATATCCCATCCATAGAAGTGAGTGTTGCGATACTGTTTATAGTAAGCACTTTCGAAGCGATCAACCGCAAGCAAAGGAGTGAGTGGTCCTTCAAAGACGTCATGTGAAAGAACCATAACATCGGCGAATGGATTAACTTGGTCCATGTGGAAGCGCAGTCGTTGAAGAATAGCAGGGGTGACATCAGTGCTGTTAGTCAGCACTGAGTGCGTTACAAACCCAGGCGTCATTTGATCAAACAGCTTTGGGAATGGTGCTTGCGCAGCTAGTGGTTCCGGTAAGTAAACGTTCGTCGCGCTCATGCAATTGATTACTGCTCCGATCTTGCTTGGAAGAGAGGCATCGTGAGCTGCACGTCGAATTGCGCAAGCTACCATAATCGGATCGACGTACCCAACGACACTCAGCATAATGCGTGGAGGAAGCCGCACCTTTTTGGCGGCATTTTTAATCTGGTCAAGCGCTCGAGTTAGACTTTGACCAATCGTGAAATACCCGGACACCTCCAGTTTCTGCTGCTTAGACGTATCCAAGTTGCGAAGATCGACATCGACTGTGCTCCACTCAAAGCTAACCGACGAAATTTTGCAAACCGAATGGGCCATCGCCTGGGCACCACTTCCTGGAATCCCTATCATTACCGTAACCGGAACACATAGTCTGTTGAGATCCTCGGTATTGGGCTTGGGAAGTGTTGTAGTTGCACTGGGGTCTTTTGGGATAAAGTTTTGCGGGAAAAATTCGTCGATAGTGCGGGCGTCCTGGCCTACAAAAGTTTGCTTTTGCACAAGCAACTCGCATGTTGATTTCACGTAAACTGCTAGTTCAAAGTTCGCAACCTCGTGATCTCGAGGAGTATCGCCTTCAAACTGTTCGCTGAGGTCACTGGTCCGAAAAACGGGGAGGTTAAGCGTAGCCGCGGTGGCTTTCCATTCCTCTAGTGCACGAAAAACATCGTCCTGGAAGCGTGTTCCCGAGAGCATGGGTATGAAAAGAGCTTGAGAATCAAACGAAAACGGGAGGACTTCTGACAGCTACAGAACACAGGAAGGTGTTGGCATTAATACAGCTCAACCAGTAGTAAACCACAAACACTTACCGGCGTCATGCGACTGTTACTGTCTTCTTTCAGGTCCAGCTTCAGCAATACAAGCTCTTCGAATGGTGACGGGATAATGGTCAAGCTCTTCACGTGTCGCTCGATGGACACGACAATTGGGTTGAAATAAGGGCACTTGAATACCAACCCGCCGGTGAAAATGTGCCAGCTACCGTGGATAATTGGCAGCAAGTCACTGTCAAGAAGGATGGTCGCCTTGGAAGAAACTTTTTTGTGAGACATACGTCCCTCTCCACTGGACTCGATGTCTGCATCGAGTGAAGCAACAGCTTTACCCAGACGAATGGAACGACTCTGAAGCATGAATTCGGACTGCAGTGTACGCATTAATAACTCAACGGATTCGGCTTCCTCGCCACCTTGAATCCACGAGCGGAAGTACGCAAACGGCTGAGTGACTGGGAGAATGCGCTTGGTAATGTGGTCAGTAACGCCGCTGCTGCTGCCACGACCATGGAACAAAAACGTATCTCCGACAACAAGTGAGCCTAATGGTGCTGCTGAATTGGCATCGCTGGGGATATTTGCCAACTTCACTGAGCAATACAGAAGGCACCAGTCTGAAAGAAATACGATCAATATCCCAATATCAATCACCGAATGATAAAAGAAGCTTACCTCCGGTGAGGGAGTCAACGGGTTGCCCTCGAGCATCCATAATTTCTGCTGTTAGGCGTAGCTGGTCATCGATGAATTTCGTGGGGAACTTGCTGGACCCCAGTAACTGAGAGTGGGCCTTATCCATAGCGACCATGGCTTGAATTGTTTCAGCACGGGCTGAATCAATGCAACGTTCAAGTGACGCTAGTTTGCGGTCCATGCATTCCCCGACCAGCTCAGCAACACCAGCCTTAAAGCCTCGGAGAAGTAGTGCGTACAGATCAATCAGAACCTTCGTGTCTGTAGCAGCTTTCGTAATGTCTGCGTTCGGTTTGACGGGCGACGGCACAAGAGCGTCTTCGTCGACTACTCTTTTGCAGATTTTACCCGATGAAAGAAAGTAGGTGCGTGCAAAGCGCACACCCGTAAACGGGTCTTCAGCTTGCACAACCATGTGCGTGGCTAGGACACCTTCCTTGACACCCGAGTTCGCAAGAAACGCGGATGAAGACGACTTCTCCGTTAAAGAGCTGGTTCTCGCTCCAAACAGCACTCGACTGCCTCTGTTTGGGGCCGTCATCAGCCCTCGAGCGCTGTACTGCATCGTTCCAAACTCGTAGAAGCTCAACAGATCTTCTCCCAAGTCGGTCTCCGACTTTGCACTTCGTGCTTCGGGAGACTCGGCATGATCGAGCTTCACAAGGAATTCATCGAAATGGTGCGCCAGGAATGGCTGACTCTCCTGCACCACTCGCTTTGCACTGAATCCGTCAAGTTGAGCCAATGCGTCCATCAACTCACGAGAGATGTTCACCACTCGATGGTTCATGGTAAAAAAGCCTTTTCCAGTGGACGCACCACCTTCCAAGCCATAGGATTGAACAAGTGGCCACTTTTCCGGAAGCATCGTGTCCTGTAGGTTGGTACCATCGCGATCAAGTCCAAAGGGCACCCCCACACACTTGACACCTGCCAACATGCTCTTGAACGCGCTGATCTTCCGCTCTTCTTGCTCATCCGGCTCCATCCCGTCATGGATGACATATTCCGTAACGTGACGCCACTTGGAGATGACGGGTAGAATTTTCACGGCTGCTTCACTCTCAGATGAGTAAAACACCGACACTCTCTGTGGACCGATGAGCAAGATGACGTCTTCGAGCCATTCATGTTCGTGCGAAATAACCTGCTCTCCAAGAAGTTCCTGCCCTGAATTCCCGAGGAAAAGGTACTTGAGAGCAGCTTGGGAAGCCTGCGAGTGGAAACTGTCCACACCTCCGATGATCAAAATCGCATCCAGTTTCGTGTCGCCTGCAGTGCATAGCACTCGGAGTCGCTGGAGGCGGTCCACGCTGTCGCTGCCCTTGAACTCGACCTTCTTCCAGCTCATTTCGCAATGCACACCGTTTGTTTCAGCGAAATCCGAACTGAGCTCCACGCAACGCTTGACAAAGATCCACCTTGAAGAGCCACTCAGACTCGGCGTCACACGTCCCATGCTCGAAACGGACAGAGCTATATGCAGTTGGTCGGCAATAGTTGCTTGTAGTCAAACATTCAATGGTGCTCTGATCCATGAGTTTTCTTGTCCGTCATATCATTCTGACAAACAACAATTTTCGGCTCGTTGGCTCTGCGGACACCTTTCCATCGTCATACATGTACGTGGATGGTGTACACAGGAACGCAATAGTACTTTCACTTGATTTGAATGATTTGGCTGGGAAGGGGTTTAGTCATGGCGGAAGCCTCGAAAGATGTGACGACTTCCCATTTTTATCGGCCCCAAGCTGCGCTAGTGTTGCATCGACAGCCATTGACGACGAGTTGGGGACGGATTCCAAGGGGCGACCTCAAGCTACGGACAAACTTAAAGGTCTGGCCTACACTGTGATAGCAGCATTCAACTATAGTATTGTGGCTGTGTGTGTAAAACTCACGAGCAAGCACTCTACTTCGAATGTGGTGTTGTTCTGGCGGATGAGTATCGCTTTGGTAACCAGCTGCGTACGTACACTCTAATCTCTATTTCGTCCATTTGCTGTGCCTTCGCTAATGGTTAACAATATTATGAAGTTTTGGTTGTGCTACAAAAAGCGAGGTCTACTGGTGGAGAGGAAGTACTGGGGAATTCTTTTGTTCCGCAGATGCATAGGTACAGGCAGTGTGAGTCTAAACATTTACGCTATGTGTAGTATGGTTCGGACGGACGTGGTGGCCATCGTCTTCACATCCCCAAATTTTACGTGTCTGCTGGTAGTGTACTTTATGGACTGCACACGTTTATCCTTAATTTTTACTGATTTTGCATGCAACCGCAGGGTGCTACCGTTCTACAAGAGGCTGTCAGTTGGGCCAACGTCGTCGCTACGATCACCTCCTTTGTCGGGCTAATGTTCGTGACAAGACGTTCGTTTCTTTTTCCTACAGATGAACGAAGTGGAGATAAAACAGCACCGCGTGCTGTTTTCAATGCTTTAGGGGCTTCTGTAGCGCTTGCTATAGGGAACACTGTGTTACGGAGAATGCGTCGAATGGATAGCATGGTGTCCATTCACTATTTTCTTACGTTTGGGTCGTGCTACGCGGTTCTTTCGCTGTGGATTCTCAACGAGATTTGTCCACAAATTCAATTGATCTGTTTTCAAACTGTGACATCTTGGCGTCATGTTTCTTTATGTACTGTAGATTTCGTACGTTCCGAGCGAACCCGTATTCGGGTTTGCGATAGTAGGAAGTGGATTCTTTGCGTATATCGGCCAAGTCTTTCTCTCAATGGGCTTAAGCCAGGAGAAGACTGATATTGCATCCGTTATGCGCTACTTTGACCTGGTGTTCGTGCTAGCTTAGGATGTTACGATTCTCGACGAGCACGTGACATTGTTCAACCACACAAAGCTCGATCAAAGTGGCGCTATTCGCAATGCCAAACATTTAGAGAGGGCTTCGAGACTATGTGCTTCTTACAATGCTACTCGATTTTGACGCTATCGCAAAACTCAAGTTGGCTCCGATCACTTCGAGCATTGTGCATCGGAAATGGATGGCTCACTAGAGTAGGCACTTGCTGCAGGTTTTACGCTCTATGGGCCGTTGGAGGTTTCTCGAGGCCTTCTCAAAGAAGTGCTGCTGCATTGTAGCTTCGTAGTTACCAGTGACGAAGAATTAAAACGGTCACGAATAGCAACCTTCTGAAGCAAGGAAGTTCATCTCATCTGGATGATTGGAAGTACAGCCTGAAAATAGTAAGGCGATGAAGGAGGACATCAGCTTCAGTTGATGATGCAACACAGTGATCTAACGGCTATTCTTGCTGCAAAGTGCTTCAAACCACCCGTCGAAGCTCATTTGCAGATCGACGAGGAGTCGAACACTTTGGCCAAAGTCTGATGGCCCCCAACATGGGTAAATCTGCTGTGGTGCAGCCACTCCCACCTGATGCACCGCGCGCCATTCCTGATCCGAAATCGAAACTTGCTGGGGACGTTGAAAAGGAGGATCAACCTTTGTTGAATGCGTCTGACTCTGATGACCCTGCCAGTGAAGTGGACTCTTCCATTCCGATGAAAAGTGCGGACACTGCTGCGTGGAGTATGAAACGGGCTAGAGGGCTCGGCTTCATTGTCTTTGCAGGGCTGAACTTCAGCATCGCGTCGATTTGCATCAAGTATGCGAGCCACCGAGTTACATCACACGAAACTGTGTTCTGGCGGATGATTGTTGCGCTAGTTCTGAACTACGTAAGTCAGTGCTTGAAGGTTCACATGTTGGGTTACCTGGCTGACGTACTGTGTGTTGCGTTGGAGCAGACCTGGATTCGCTACAAGAAGCGGGAACTGTTTGTAGAGGCAAAGTACCGTGGGATACTGCTATTTCGCTGCATCGTGGGGACAATCAGCGTCAACATTCAGTTTTACGCCATGTCAAAGATGGTGCTTACAGACGCTGTGGTCATTATCCTGACATCGCCGATCTTCACCTTCTTCCTGGTAAGTAATGAGTACTCCTCGAAAGTTTTTTCGCGCTAATGGTACTTTACGTATATTTCTAGGGTGCTGCTGTGCTAGGAGAGCAGATCAATCGAGTTGATCTACTTGCTGGTATTACGTCGTTTTTGGGCGTAATGTTCGTGACTAGGCCTGCATTCCTGTTTCCAACCGATACTGTCACTCGTCAATCGCCAAGGCTAGCCGTTTACTGTGCAATTGGTGGTTCATTTTTGTCTGCGGTTGTGTATATCCTCTTACGCCGCCTGACTAAAGTGCACCACCTGGTCGCCATTCACTACTTTTTCGCGTTTGGATCGTGCACATCGATTATAACACTATTGTTCCTGGGAGTGGTAAGTTGGTCAAAGTTTGGAGCTGATTTTATATTCTAGTAGTCACGGTGGCTAATCTCTGCGCAATGTGTCATGTGTATAGCCCATCAATGTCCCGCTTGAAGTGACGTTCCTATTTGCCATCTTCGGCAGTGGCTTCTTCTCCTTTATTGGGCAAGTTTTTATGACCAAGGGATTCCAGCAAGAGAAAGCAGGAATCGCCTCAGTCATGCGATACTTCGACGTGGTGTTCGTCGTGACCATGGATGTATTCATATTGGGCGAGAGCGTGAACATTCTCAGCATTGTTGGTGCTGCTATCATCATGGCGGGGGTTTCGATGATCGTCCTGCGCCGAGCTCGTGAAAAGGAGTAAGACACCAACAATAACGTGCATGCAACCAGGCACTACTCTACCAAACGCATGAATACAAGATATCTGAAATGTTTCAATTTGAGCCATGTTTCCTTGCTGCATTCCCATGCGTTATTATGGTACGCATCAACAAAGCCGGCCGGATAGACAATGCGCGATACTAATTCATTAATCGGTTGAAATATCGGATTTGGATCAACGGTGGAACACTTCATCTGTTTTCCGTTTTCCCATTCCGTTTCTTGTAGGTTTCGTTGCACCTGCAATCTCTTGTTGTCGCTAGTCCGTTTCCAGGAGCACTGAAGACGAGATCGAAAAGGAGCTGACTGCCGATCAGGTCAGTGAGACGGTCGAAGGGAGCGTTATCCATCTTGCCCCAAATAGAGGTAGAACACTCTGCGTGCTTGTGACTGGATCACTAGATCGGAATGTTCAGTGTTTACACAGTGAAAAGATTGGATGTACATGGACGTACAAAGATAAGAATCAGAGGCGAGACTTAGCTCGAAGCTCAACACCAACATTTTCGATGAATGCAGTTCTATATACATGTACGAGTTATTAGCCTTGTCATCCATCACCTATAGTCGGTGCAGCACCAACTTGGTGCTGCCATCCATGTGCTCTTCCATCAGCACTTCTGAATTATCAGCTACCAAACAACCTCGTCGAAGGCGCCTTCGACACCCGTCTAACAATTGGATCAAGCTCAATGGTGCGCATGCTTCCTTATACCAGCGCACGTGGACTGGCGGTAGTGACCCCACTACCGTCCAACCATTGCGATAACCAAGCCGATCCTATCAAGGAATCGGCTGATAACGCCCGGTGTGGAGACGACGACACTACTCGAGATGACCTTCCACTACTGAAACTAGACAGCTCCAGCGACGTAATCTCGAAAATTGACGAGGAAGAGATCGTGACCATTGTGCTTCCTTCGACATCCAGCAGCTTAAACTTGGAACGAGTTCGAGGCTTGGGCTATATCGCCATTGCGGCGTTTAATTTCAGCATCGTCTCGGCGTGTGTGAAGTATGCGAGCCATTACGCCGACTCAAACATCATCGTTTTCTGGCGAATGCTGATCGGATTCGCCATGAATTGCGTACGTGCTCGAATCATCACTCCCCCAGCACCCTTGACACTTTTACTAACTATTATTTATTCTCCACGCAGCTATGGGTGCGCTACAAGAAGGCAAATCTGCTTGTGGCGCGGAAGGACCGGCTCCTGCTCCTCTTCCGCTGCTTGGTTGGAACTTCGGGAACTACCCTCTCGTTCTACGCGATGTCTCACATGCCACTGACCGACGCTGTTGTTATCATCTTCACCAGCCCCATTTTCACCTTTTTTCTTGTTAGTTCGCGAAAGCAATGGCTGCTCTTCATCTCCACGACTTGCCAGACGCTAAAAATGTATGTTGTACCTTGTAACAGGCGGCGGTGGTTCTTGGAGAACCGATTGACTACGTCGACCTCATTGGCGGCGTCACTTCCTTCGTCGGCGTGTTGTTCGTGACAAGACCGACGATCCTGTTCCCATCACATACTTCAGGAAGCAGCGCTCCGTTCCTCGCCATCATCTGCGCCATGGGGTCGTCCCTCTCGCAGGCCGTCGTGTACATCACGATGCGGAAGATGAAAGACCTGGACAACTTGCTCATTATCCACTACTTCCTCATGTTCGGCGCCTTTTACTCCACCTTCATGGTCTGGGCGCTTGGAGTGGTAAGTTGTGTCATACCAGCTTCCTTTTGCTGAAACTAATACTAAACCTGCGTATGGTACAGAAATACGAGCTGCCCATGGAACCAGGATTCCTCTTCTCCATCTTCGGCTGTGCCTTTTTCTCACTCGTGGGCCAGTGGTTCCTCACCAAGGGGTTTCAGACGGTCAAGGCGGGTATCGCGTCCGTCATGCGCTACTTTGACGTGGTGTTCGTTATGTGCCTGGACGCGCTGGTACTCGGCGAGAGCGTCAACCTCTATAGCGTCCTCGGAGCCGCCATTATTATCAGCGGCGCCTCTGTCATCGTCATGCGCCAGGCCGTGGCCAAGAAATAACCACCCCACTTCAACTTGGTTCCCCGATATATATTCGACCTCATTTATCCACCATTTAGATACCCCCCCCCAATTTGTGAAAAAAAAGAAGCCTTTTCCACCTACGAATTGTGAATTCCACCGAAATTTGCCTAAAAAGTGCTCATGCTTGTATATCGTACAAGTTGATGGACACTTGTAACGGACGGTGTGGTCACTTGAGTGGTGCGACCCGTTCATGGCAGTTCTTGCATGGTCGAACCGGCTTCGACTTGGACGTCTCGCAGTGCACCGCGCTGGTTGTAGCCCCTCGTCCTCCACATTTTGCAGCAAAGGCCTTTCAGCACTTGCACCATTGAAAACCTCGTAGTAGCTGCGAACTTTGTAGCATCGCGAAAAGACCGAGCTACAAATTCTCTGTCTTTGGGAATCGTCCACGTGTTAAGTACGCCATGGAACTCGCAGGAGATCATAAGCTTGGCTGCGTCCGCACAAAAAAGAGCGCCGAGTGCGTGTCTCGGTGCACGAGACTTGTCGCGATGGCGAGCAGCTCACTGCTCATCGTGCTGCGCTGAATGTCATGATCGCTCCCGTCCGCATCGAGTTAAAGTCCTCGACCGCTTCTGGTCCAACTGTGCGCGTGCAAGTCGCAGGAGGCGGCGCCAACGAGGACCCGAGCGTCCCTGAGACCCCTTCGCTCGCCAAAGTCTCCGCTGCCGAGTACGGAGCCGCCGGCTCGCCCCAGACGCTCGCGTTGGGCTACATCGCCTTCGCGGCCTTCAACTTGAGCCTCATGCGCGTCTGCGTCAAGTACGCGAGTCGCCAAGTGACGTCGCACGAGACGGTGCTGTGGCGCTCCTCGGTGGCGTGGCTGTCGAACTTCTTGCTGGTCTACCGCAGGAACGTCAAGCTCGCGGTGGCGCCCAAGCACCGCAATATGCTCTTCTGGAGGTGCTTCTTCGGTACTTTCGGTATCAGCATCCAGTTCTACGCCATGGCTCAGATGGTGCTGACGGACGCAGTGACAATCATCTTCTTGAGCCCAATTTTCACCTTCATGCTGGTAAATTCTTGATGCGCGATTTGGTGGAGACGAGTATCGAGTGTTTTTCTCAGTTTTTTGTTGTTGTGGCTTGCAGGGTGCGTTGGTGCTGGGTGAAGCGATCGAGCGTCTGGACTTCATTAGCTGCTTGGTTTCGTTTGTGGGCGTGATGTTCGTGACGAGACCGGCGTTTTTGTTCTCTGTGGAAGAGGAGGCGAAGGAGGTACCACCGCTTGCGGTTATTTGTGCGCTGGGAGGCTCTGTCATGCAAGCGGCTTCGTATATTGCAATGCGCCAGCTACGCGAGCTGAATTATGTCGTTATCAACCACTACTTCTTGCTGTTTGGACTGTTGTACGCACTTGTCACGCTGTGGTACTTCGATGTGGTAAGTAGCCTCGTCATTCTGGACGTCTTCAGTGGAAGGTTAGCGGAGTGGTTGACTCATAAGGTGCTTGTTTTTTTTTGCTGTGATTGTCCACACAGAGCTTTTCCATGCCCAACAACGCTAATCTTATGGTGGCGCTGTTTGGAAGCGGTTTGTTTGCGTTTGTTGGACAAATTTTCCTGACCATGGGCTTTCAGCAGTCTAAGGCTGGCATTGCTAGCGTCATGCGCTACCTAGATGTAGTTTTCGTGCTGATTTGGGATATCATCTTGCTCGGTGAGCACGTAAGTATGTATAGCGTGACTGGCGCCGCCATTATCATCGCAAGCGCGTCATTCATTGTCTTGCCGAAAAAGAAGAGTGCCAAGGCGAAGACCAAAACGGTCGAGTGATGCTGTCTACCAACGACTTTGTGAATCGGTGTCGTGTCGTGGCCACGCTATCTGAATTTAGTCCCTGGCACGGAACCCAGTACTCTGAAGCGCACTGTTGCAGAGTTGGCTCAATGAAAACTCCACTTGAAACACATAATGATACCAGCAATGACACCAGTGTATTCAACTCGCCGACACGTTAACACATGCTTTGGTGGCACACAACAGGAGGAACGCAAGTCTCCATCCATAAAATTACAAATACCTAGCACTGGGGTCTATCTATCGCGTAGGCGCGTAATGCTACGCTATCGACCGGAAGGAGGGCAGTCATGATGCATGTTCGACGCATGCAACACGCGCCAATCTCCTTACACGACCGACTTCGAAGTCCACTGGGGTTCTCGTGTGCTGCCCGACACAGTTCCGTAGCTCGTGCCCCACTTGTCGTTGCCATCAGACGGCGACAAGATTGGGTTCGAGCGCGGCGTCATCGACTGGCGCATCGTCAGCTTATAATCCGGGTACTCTTCCATCTGCAGCACAGGCACCCGCCACTTGGCCAGCACATCGGGTGTCCAAACAAACACAAACACGCCGACACAGAAGGCGCAGATAATGTGGCCGCAGAAAGCAGCCGGCACCGTGCAGAAGGGCGCCGCTCCCGCGTTCGGGATGATCTTGGTCCACAGCACGTAGACGTTGTAGATCGGCAGCACAACCCTCGCCACGAACCAGAACAGATACGTCGTGTAGAAGAAGAACTCGTGCGTCTTGGTCTTGCCGTAGCCCAGCTGCTCCATGAAGGTGGTGATGTTGAGCGGGATGACGGCGAACTCGACCATGAGAAAGAGCTGCAGCAGGTACAGATCCATCCCGCAGCCTGCGTGCATCGTGTAGATCAGGTACGGCAGTCTGCAGTCAGACAGCACCAACACCATAAGCACCATCAGCCCCAAGAAACTACTGTACTAGACACAGCGTCAGACGACGTACGCAGCCACAATGTGGTGGACGACAAAGACCCGCCACAGCGGCACTTGCCACAGCACGAGCACGAATAAGTCGAACAGAAAGTAGCCGCAGGCTGCGAAAGCACCACAAAAACCATTAGACACCCACCACCAAAGGAGGCAAATGGCTACACCACAACGTACAGAAGGAGAAGAGCGTGGTGGCCAGGTACATGGGCGAGTCCTTGAGTGGCAGCAGGTCCTCGTCCCATTGCTGCTGCACGAAGCTGTAGCTCATCCCCGTGGCGATCACAAGCGCGTGGATGGTTGAGTTCACTCTGCACAATCCATCGTTAGATACTGGAGCCCTGCATTGGTGGCCATTGAGAAGGAAAACTGTACCGAGAGCACCAATCGCCCTGCTCAGGGATGGAGAAGTCCCGGTAGACCTTCACGTAGCGGTCGGACAGGCGGTTGGCGACGTGGAACACGAGCGCGAACAAGCACATGGAGCCGAGCAGCACGTGCATACTGTGGAGGGCGTCCGCCATGGCTGCGGCACGTCAATCAATCAAGTCTCTCTGGTCCGTTGGCGAATGGCACGCATCAGCTGCGTATCAGTGCGGCACCTCAATTTTGCCAAATAGAAGGATGTGGTGCCCGACTGGACGCGCGCAGTAGGCGTTCTACTGCGCCCGATCCAAGAGGTACTATGTACGGATAGAGTTGGAGTCGGGTACAGGAGTGACATTGGGTGTATGTTTTATGTAAATATCCTGAGCCAATCAAATTTGTGATGGGAGTTGGACGTCACGAATTTGTGTGGGAGAGGGGATGTACCGCCAATTTTGAATGACAACCGATGGTACTATCGCCTGCCAAAACGTGTGTGGTTGCTGGCCGCCGAGTGTTTGGCCATTTGAGTGATGTTGTCACCTCTGAATTGACACAACGGTTTATAATTTCAACGTCACCCAATTAATGAACTTGGAGGCAGAAGTGCTGGAGTTCCTGGTGGTCCTGGTCAATACAGAGGCCGGCCAATGGTCGGGCAGGAAAGCAGTGATCAAATACACAAACACGAGCCCTAAAGCTCAGAATGATTTCATATCGCGAAGGTCAACAACTACGAACGTACCAATAAATACTTTCGGTATTGACCTCTAGATCCGAAACCTGGCTCGAACGGCTTTCCAACTACGCTGTCCATGCAGGTTGAAGGCTCGATCTGTATAGTACCAACCTCTGTCGCTTGAACGTGGCGGTCAGTCATCTCAGCACTGCCGGTGCCGGTGCACTGTCAATTGCTCATGCGAGTCTTGCTCCGCCACAGCTCCGTCGTCAATGACCGCAATAAGAGGCGTAAGTTTTGTCCTGGGACTGCATTCAACGGTTCTTTGGTCGGCAAATGTGCGTTTGCATCGTTTTGACCCTTTAGCAATTCGTGGAATGACGTTGCGCCTGGGGGTGAAATCAGCCCTCGCAAGGAAGTGGTTGCAGGTTCTATGAGGCGCTCTCTCGCTGAAGCTGCTTTCTGCATTCAACCATATACGTAGGAATAGCATCGCGATTGCCACGAGTTGTTGACAGTTACAGTACATCAAAGCCACAGCAGCCGATGGCAACAAGGGTGACCTTCATCAACACTACTTCATATAATAACCATCAGGCAATCACGAAGACTGACATACAGTCAAATTAATCTTGGCACGTGTTGCTGCTCCAGACTGGAAATTATGTGACGAGTCTGGAGCTACAGACTAGCTACAGACAGAAAGAGCGGGTTTACCCTTTCGCGGACGGGGGGATGCATTTAGCCCCCATCCAAGTCCTTCTCAAAACAAGGTGGATTTGAACCCCCTCGCTGCAAGGGCTATAACCATCTTGACGCCCTTGTCCGCATTGCGTCGGAAGGCGTCCTTGTAAGAAGCCCCTGCTCGTGCAGTGCAATTCCCCCCGGAATCGTCCTTCCGCTGCACAATGCATCAATCTCTTGCGGAAGAACATCCGAAAGGAGCAGGACCGCATACGCTGCCTCGTGCTCGATGCAGATATCGCGGGGGTTCTGTGAGCCCTTTCGACGTGGTGGACAAGGGCGACGGCGACCCACGAGTCACAGGTAGGGTAACCCACGATCTCTCATCCCCCGAAGACGAGTCCATCACCTCACACACAGACATGGCTGACGTCCCGAAGCCAACCTACGAGCACTGCTCGCAGATCGCCCAAGCGATCCTGCGCTGCAAACACGACAACCCCGACGACGAGGTGTAATCGATGACCGGCGACGTTGCCACTTCCTACCGCAATGCGTACACGCACAGCGAGTACGTACATTACTTCGGTGGTCACATCCCTGAAGACAACGCCATCATCATCGACATGGCCGCGGCTATCGGTTAGACAGGTTCCGTGGGAATGTACAGCGTGATGGGCGGGGCCGTCGCGTTCATCCACGGCAACAATTGCGACACCAACCTCCCGTCAGGTTTCTTAAACTATCACCGGGTCGACGACCACGTCAACGTCGCGTCTAATGGCGGCACGCGCTGCGAGGACGTCGGGCGGTCTCTGCGTTTCGCCATGACGGCTGTCCTGGGCCCGGCTGTAGTGAACGAGGATAAGTTCACACAATGGAGCACACGCCAGAAGGAACTGACCTTTGTATTTGACACATCCGCCGCCACCGTCGCCATGCCTGCACCCAGCATCACCTAAGGTAAAGGCTTGGTCGCTCACGCATTCCACGCTTCTTGGATCTCGCGCGGGGAGCTCCGCTCCCTTCTCAGATCCCTCCGTCACGTCGCGACTTGTGTCCGCCCGGCCCAAGCGTTCTTACAACATCTCCGCGCCGGCGAGAAAGCACTACATCACCGTGCCCGCGTCACCGTTACAGCGTCTATGCGGATGACCTTGACTGGTGGTGGAACATCCATAGCGACCCATCTCTGAATGGCGTGCCGCTGGAATACTTCGCCGCACTCCCCGAACCCGGCCTCACCGTCACCACAGACGCATCCGACGAGGGTGTGTACACAATCGTCTCAACACTCCAGCCTGCATCCACGTACTAGTTCAGTCTGTCCGAGCGCAAAGCTATCGCCGCATTCAAGGAGGGGAACGCCAACGACTTCGACATCGACTACCGAGAGCTGCTTGCATGCGTGCTCGCAGTCCAGACGTGGGTGTCCGCTTGGCAGACGGCCTTCCCCCAGGCACGCTCCCTCCACGTTCATTTTCGTGTCGACGACACCTCGGCGGTCGCGTGGCAGAACAAGATGACATCGCGCAACTCGATGGCACAGGTCCTAATCCGCCTTCCTAACCTCTGGGAGCAACGGTTCGGCCTGTGCTTCGCGGCCTCCCACATCCGAGGCGTTGATAACACGACGGTCGACACCGGCTCACGTCGCTGTGCGGACGCGACGTACGACAACATCTTCCGCGAGCTAACTCTAGGTTAGACGCAGACACCGACTCCGAGCAGCATCGAGGATCTCGAGAGCGCTTGGCGCAGTATCTCCGCGAACACTCAATTTCAAACTTCTCCTTTCAGCGGTACGCCCGAGCATTCGTCCACTGGAAGCGGTGGACCGCTGACCGTGGCATTGGATGGTGCCTCCAAGAGCCCACTTCCCGCCACCTCCAGATCCTGTCCGACTTCATAATCGGCTGCTTTCTACACGGCTTCGAATCCAACCACGCTGTCCGCTGTTCCACCGTCAAGGCCAACCTCATGGGAGTCCGCCACCTCATGCGGGCGGCGGGCCGTAATCTCCCCGTCCCATAAATTCGCATGCTCCTCAAGGGCGTCGCACACCTCGACTCCCAGCAGCCAGATGGCGCCCGTGTCCGCAGGACATGAGCCGGTTCGTCATCGCTAGAGTATCCTATAGCACGACCTTCTTCTCCTTGATCGCTTTCAGAACTGGTTTCATTCTCAGGTAGAAATACAGGTTTAGGGAGAGGATCGGAAACCCCTTTGGGGCTTGAGCTCTTCCTATGCTGATGTCATATTTCAGATGGGCGTATCGGCGAGCGAGTTGCTCCAAAACCAACCACAATACCTGGTAGATTATGGTGCGGATCTGAGAAAGTAGCTTTTATTTCGCTATTAAAACTCTCCAAATGATTGTTCGTTCGGATCACGGCATCTTTCGTGAACGGTTCAACGTTCCAAAGCGATGGAGGAAATCTGTCAATCCATGTCTTTGTAAAATACTTCCAAAATTTGCCCCATCAATCAAACGACACTGCAATTTCAGCATCTTGACAGACGTCTTCATTGTTTTTGTTTCACCCATCTTAAACCCTGCCTTTTCACCTTATCTTGTTTCACAACTGTAAGGATGTCTAGTACACACGATCACACGGCAATATCAAATTCCCGATCCGAGATTTCGTACGCTTCAGTTTACGTCTGCAGGCTTGTTTGAAGTGTAACAGACAACCAATGATGGAGGTGTGTGGATAACGATCCCGAATTGCTCGAATCAGTCCAGCTTCGAAGTCACCGTAGACAAATATGGGATCCATAGCGTAGTCGGTATCGTCCAAAACCAATATCATGCCGTGAAAGTATACCTCATACCTTTTGGACGTGCACAACACAAACACTGCTGGATAGTAACCTTTTGTGGGTCGGTCACAAGGCGAGAAAATGACACACTCCTAAAACGTAGAAGGGAAAGTTCGAAATGTCCCGTCAATGAAGACGCTTGATTTCTTTTTGTTTCAGCATATTGGGCGGCCCCATCCTAGAAACCGCTCGCACTTTTGACTCGATTTGATGTCGTAGTAAGAGTAGTAGTATAAAAGGAAATTGGTTTCGGAAGCCGTCCCATTTCATTTAGCACTTACGACCAAGGCACGGCTTCTCTTTGTCCATACACGGGACCTCCGAATTCTTCTGCTCGCGCGCGATTCACTCGGCGCAAAACCTCATCTCGTCACGAACCTGCAAAGGAAAGGTTTGCGCCGAGATTTCCATAAACCTTAGCCCTCACAGTATCCCAAATCTCGTTTCGATTCGCCGAAGTCGTCACAAACAAGTCATCAACAAATCGCCCATCTGTTCCGAGACGTTACAGTGTCTTCTAGGAGTTGAAATACCATCTTCATGGGGGACGGAACCACACCCGCATGTGCGTGGCTCAAATTTCATGTACCACTCCAAACTGAAAACAAATTGGCATTTCCCTTTGCAACCGGTGCTTCAGTAATGACTGCATCGATAATAGACATTCGGCATCTTCGTGTTAGACCTGGTGTACTTGTATCCCCCAATCCATCTGCTTGTCCGATCTGAGGGTCGGTTTTCGTTGGGGATCCCCTCGTGAACAGGTTGAGGTGGACCATAGTCTGGATTAGCGCTTACTGCAAGATCAGGTGTCTCTTGTGGTCTTCGTTGACCTTACTCAAACCAAAATCGTATTCGTGATCGAAGACAGTGCCCAAGTGCTCCCGAGTTGTTCCATCATCCGTGCCAAGTGTGTCTGAATCCGACGAATCCACAGGGTTTAAAGGAAAGCAATACCGTACGCGTAACTTCGCGGCGAAGTTATTATTGGGTCAGAGGTAGCTACAACACCAGCACGTTGCTCAGTGTCGGTTTCTCCTAGTGGAAGATGCGATCGCTCGGAGATAGCCATCACGGCTGAGTCTGGCGCAATGTCGGTTTCTGTGGGAGAAAGCTGTGCTCGATCTACAATATTTCACCAGTCACAAATTAGATGTAACTTAAAACACGTCTAAAAGGCTGAGCGCAGGTTTCAACGACTCGGACGGCCTGTTGCAATCCTTCGTCGACTTTGCTAAATTTGACCTTTGAACGGCATGACAGCTCGAAGGTTATGTGAGCGAAGCCGTTCGTGATACATACTCGAGATGGAAATTGGAGAATGGTGTCAGGGGGCACTGTCATCGTGTCTGTTATGGCGTCCCCAGCCCCCATGCAACTTTTGTGACCACTGCCTCCTACAAGCTTCATACAAATTGTTTGACCATACCTTTGTAAATTTGTTATACTGTTAGTAGTATATATGCGAAACGTATCTTTGTCTGGTCGCATCTGAACAACTGGTCAACATATGACGAATATTACGAGCTGATCTAATTTGACGTGACCTGCGGACAACCTGTTTTGGTCTTTGGGTGCTTTACTCTTGCATCATGATGTCTTCAATTGTCCTCACTGTGTGGTTCCAAAACGTTTGGCTGCTACTTAATATCTGTAGCAAAAACACTGATGCATGTTACCACCGCTGAGGACCAACCCGCTGGGGCAGCCACAAGTACGCTGGCTCGCTCTGAAGGCGACGGTGCCCGTGGCGCACGTGGTGGTGTGGGCAAGTCCGCCGCCCGGGGTCTCTTGCTCGAGCAGGTTCGCGAGCGTGGTGGTGATGTGCTACGCTGGGGTCGCAGCACATGGGAGTGCAGTACTACATATGCTGATCCTACTGCTCGCGTCGTGGCTGCCGCCGCGGACGTCTTCTTCGCTATCAAACGGGTCGCGGACTTGGCCGCCAACATTGCGGCCCGCGCTGTCGACGTGGCCCCAACCTTCTCATTCGTGGACTTGGCCGGAGAAGGCAACACCGCAGTGGCGGCCGAGGACGACGCACCAGTAACAAGGGACAGGGCTGTTGACGCCGACAGTTCCACCGGTGTGCTGAACAAGCCGCCTACCCCGAGGGGAGACGCAGCATCACGTGCCGATGCCGCTGCAGCCGCCTCCCGGTCGACCACACGCTTCTTCTTCTGACGGCACGCCTCGGCCAAGACCGCAGATGAACGCTTGCGTACGACAAGCGGGGAGCTCGTGCGGATCGTTGTGGCATCAGAAGGGGCGAGTCGCGAGGGCAGTACGGCAGCGGCTGGCGTCGCGCTAGAGACGGCCGGCGCAAGCGTCGTTACCGCTGTTACGGGGTTATCGGCGTTGGGCTGGGCGCTGATGCCGAGACAACCGACTGGGGAGGGTTGTGTGCTGCGGTTGGGGGCGGTGAAGGGGGCGGCATGACCGGACTAAAGGATGGGGGAGGGGGGTCGTTTTCTGCTGCTGCTCAGACATCTAAACGTGAACGGAGGGCGGTCAGTCCTGCCCCGGCTGGGGCTTTCGCTCCTTCGGCGTCTGAGCATCCAAATCGAGGAAACCACTGTTTCAGAAACCTGAAACCCCCATTGCTTGAGCTTTCGTCCATTCAATTCTGTATGGGCATAATTGCGTTGTTCGAATATGTGACACTATTCGCCATTCAGACTCATTGATGGTGCTTCGTGTTGACCATCGACGCCACTTTCTAGACATGTTCCACAAGACACCTTCGCCGTGCTGGTCGCTACATCACAGACGAGGCGAGTAGACATCTACGGTCAGCGATTTTGCGACTGATACTTCAACTACCCGACGTCGAATGCGATATCGACACCACAACTCTGCGCGTGCTTGATAGTACGCCAGTTCGACCCCTAACAAGCTGGGCCCTGCACCCATTTTTGGATGCGGCTACAGGGCGAGCCACCGGTACCTCAAGCGACCCATCGCTGACAGCCACGTAATCACTCCAAATGTGCCTACAAGAGTGTTTCCAGGAGCAAGCTACGAGTACAAGGAACTCCTGGATGAACGTCATGTCGACGGGGATGTCGAAATGCTTGTTGCTTGGAAACCAACTTGGGAGCCAGCCAACAACATTAAGCATGCTGACATGGCCCAGTTCCATAACTAGATGCGGGTCCGACGTCGTCGTACGCGCGACCAGTAGGTTGATTTCACATACGTTTAGTTTAAGGCGATTACAAACTACACTAGTGATTCCTTCTCGTTATTCTATTTCATTGCTGCCACGCCATTATGGCTACAGTAAGTGACATTTCTTATTCGATTCTAAAACGCACTCACACTCAGCTACCATTGTAATACAGCCTCATATTGTCAAGTACTCTATATCAACGTCCATCATATACTCCTCACTTCTATCACCCGCACAGTCGAAACACAGTCAATTGGTTACCATGTTGCTCATACCAGCCAGACATAAACCACACTTCATGCGCTGTAGATGCTGAGCTCACTTAGCCTGCACACGGCAGTCTGGTACGGTATAGTCCGGAGTCCGTTGGTCCTGGCAGTCGACCTCATTGCGTTTCTTGATCTGTCGTGAGAGCGAGATTTGATAAATGGCGAATGTTTTGTCATGTTGGTACCAACGGAGATTCATCTGCTCCAGTCGTTGGGATGTATCATTGCGCCGGCCGATATGACGTCAGGGGGCTGCGTTCACTTCGTCTTCTATATACATACGTGTTGTGTTCTATTGCTACACCGTACGTTGTGACCGTACGGATTTTTAGTCCTTGTATTGCATTACGAACTTCCATATTGACATATCCTATGAAGAGACAGAATGTTATTCAAGGTGGCCTGCGATGTCCTGACCTGGAGGTGACCTCATCCGGAGGCTATCAAACATACATTTGAAAAGAGGAAATTTCAAAAACACTGGTAGAAAATGCGCGCGGCACCGCAATAAATCTTCTGGCACTTTACATAGTCAGTCCATCTCTACGCAGACGCGTATCCCATGCCCGACCGCATTTATACCACGTTCGTGGAATTGTGATAAGTCACGTCTTGATCGAATTGTTTGCCTGGTTGTTACTACCTGGTACAACACTCATATCTTGCTCTCGCAGATCGCTTCACGCCTCGGCCACCGAAGATGGCGGCGATGCTGCCGACCATCCTGGTACCCAAATCCCGGACCCCGTACCGCGCCCTTCGGCTGTATAAGACCCTCCGCTAGCCCCTCTCGCGTGCGCTACCGTCCAAGACCCTTCTGATATGTGGCATGACCCGAATGGGCGGTCGGCAGGTCGCCCTTTCGGGTTGTGTTGGCGAAAGTTCTTGTAGCCCATACGGCTCGCGCACCGGAGGTCGACCGTCGTCCCAGAGGTTTAGATGTTGCGGAGGGCGTCGACGGCCGAGGCGACTACATCAAGGTAGACGACACGACGGGCGAGGTGATCAAGAGATCAAAAATAAACAGGCTCTGTAGTAGGCTACAAAGAGAAGCGAGTTGGCGCATGGGTTGACGCGCACGAAGCTCATGCGCATTGGGGACAGAACATCGACCTGGCGAGCATGGAATACGCGTTATTTAGCTCTGTGTCGCAAATGCTGTTGGGGTTGCATGGTTCAGACCGTGGTGAATGAGAAAGTGTCCAATAATATGACGAGCGTCAAGGTCGACTACGCAAGCGGCGTGTCCAAGGATTGGCAGCGGTGACCGACTCAGGGGACAAGGTCATCCAGCACAGCGAATCGAAGCGACTCAGGACAGCATTCCGTCAAACTTGAACTAGTAAGATACATCAAAGAACATGTATTTCTGTCTGTGGATGTCTCGTGTCTTCTAGCTGATCAGTGTGATTGTCTATTACACTAAGGCTAGAGTTTGACCATTGGTGCTAGGACGTCCCGCTGATTGCGAGTTAGGTTGCGCACGCTTGCGCTTGTTCGTTCCACGGTAACACAGCGTCTCGCAGCCGGTTGAATCACCTGTGCCAACTGATACAAGCACGAAGAGGACTTGAACACATGAGCCGTGCTTCATGATGAAGCGACACCACAAATGCATATTGGTTAGTTCCCATAATATAATACATGTACCGACGGCAGGCCTTCCATCCATGTCGTTGCGCCACGAGAACGTAAACACCGTGATCTCCTCTTCTTGACCATTACAGCCGGCCGCTTTGATCTTGGGGCGGACAGACCCGAGTAGGTCGCTGCCACCAAGGGTGCCCACCTCGTAGCTACTTCGTCTAAATTAGCGCGACGCATGAGGCCACGCTATACCCTCAGCAGTCGAAGCCATGCGCTGTCCAGCCTCTAGATACTTCCTTCATTTCCGAAGCCAAAACTGACTTCGGCGATGAAAGAACAGGCTTAATGTGGGCATAGAGCTCGTCTACATTCATGTCTGGCACGTCCTCACGCGCCCACGCCGCGACCAGCCGCCTTGCACGCATCACAGATGCAGGTTACGAGCTGTGCTCACATTCCGTGGGGCGCCGCAACAGTACAGATACAGCACTGCACCCAGTCGCTCTTGCTGATTTTGAAGGTTATAAAGGTCTCCAGCAGGATGTCCCCGTCGGAGCGTAGACGTGCGATAACGAGGTTGGTCCCAGGGAGTTAGCGAGACATGGCTTCGATGGTTGAGTCGGTCGGTGGCTCGGTAGGAGCGAAAGTGGAAATAGATGGCGAAGGTTAAAATTTGGAGCGCTATTAGATGAAAATTGAAATTTGGAGTCTCCAGATTGGCCAATATTGACCTATTTCGATCCCAGGTGCTCGTCGGATTTTAAAAGTGCAGCTTAGCTACTGAATAATTAGAGTTGGTAAAATACGACAACCTGAACCGAGTGAACTTCGCTCTTAGCTGTTAAGTTCAAGACGACGAGGAGTCCATTGCATGACACGTACCAAACTGCGCTCTCGCTGCGGATCGATGGTGTTCTCGACGTCGCTGTTCCTCGAGTTATGGAAAGCACCAGCGAAGAAAATGATGCTCATGCTAATGATTTACGGTCACAGAATATGAAAACTATAGACGAACTCGGACAAATTGAGCTACCCCTAAGCTTGAGTGAACTTCGCTCTTACGGACGTGCGCACTCACAGTTCTCGGAGAACTCCTTTCCGTTCGGGTCCTCCGGCACGTCCAGCGTCGGGTTGCGGTCGAAGAAGCCGTCAGGGCGGAAGCCGAAGCCGGCGTAGTCCACAGGCATGATCGGCCAGTCCTCGACACGCGGGAAGTGCGTCAGGCCGAAGGTGTGCCAGATCACAATGTCCTCGCCATCGACCGAGCGGTTGGCCTTGGCATACGCTGGCAGGCCGGAGTAGCCCGGGTGCTGGTTCGGTGTGTAGCCGGCGGCCCACATCTCGTCACGAGCGTACTGCGTGACCCACAAGTGTTTCGTGGCGTACTGCGCGCGCTTGTTGATGGAGCTGTCGTCCGCAGCCAGTAGCAGAGGAGCACCCTCCGGGAACAGCACGTAGGCCGTGGGGCTGCCGAGGCGGTTCACCTTCTCGCTCGACGCAATCAACCAAGCACGACCCAACTTGTTGTCCGCCTCACGCTGGGCGTCGCTCTCGCGCTCCAGACGGGTGGCCACACGCTTGAAGGCATTGCCCACGGGGTTCTCGGGACTGATCGGCAGACGCTTCACCTCCAGTTCGTCGACATGGCACTTGTTGCCGTCGATGGCCGCATCCAGGCGAGCCGAGAACAGGTGCTGGTGGCACGGCGCGCCGAGGCGAGGCGCCATTTGAGTGGCAAACTCGTACTCTCCTTCCGGACGGCCAGAAGAGAACACGATGCCCGTGGCCTTGCACTCGAGCTCGATCTTGCCGTCCAGGTAGAAGTACCAGTAGAAGCCGTAGTCGTAGTTGCCCACCGTCACGAAGAACGAGATGACAAGTCGGCGCTGACGGCGCACCGTGCCGTTGTTCGTGAACACGTCCGTGTGCTTCCAGAGCGTCCCGAAGTCCTCTTCGTGGATGCAGATGGCGTTCTTGAGCAGCACAGGCTCACCGAAGTCGTTCGCGACAGTGGCGTCGAGGTACTGGATCTTGCCAAGGCAGTCGCACCCGAGCACCAGGCAGTTCGCCAGACGACCGAACTGATACTCACCTGCGTCGAAGTAGTTCTGCCACTCATGGGTGGGCTGCGGTTCACCGTAGGGCACCACCATTTCCGAGATGGCAGCACGGTTGAGAATGGGTCGCTTGGTGCCGCGGTCGTTGAAGGAAATGTCGTGCAGTGTGAGGCCTTCACGTCCGTTGAAGCCGATGCGGACCTCCCAGTTCTGCCAGTTGAGCACGTGGTTCTTCACGGTGAAGCTCGCACCTTCCGGCTGCGTGATTCGCAGCGGCTTCATGTCGGCGCGCATCGGACCAGACAGCTTCGGGTCGAGGTAGTCGCCCGATTCCGTCGGGATGTGGTCGTAGCCCGTGTCAACGAGGCGAACCACTCGCTCGCTGGTCAGGTCGACGTGAGCCACGATGCCATCGATGGGGTGTGCGAACATGGAGTGCGTGTTCTCCGTCGCCAAGAAGCTCAGCACGCGGATCATTCGGCGGCCAACCTCCTCCTCGTAGCCGAACACTCCAGCTGACAGCGGCACGCTACGCACGATGCTGAGGTCGGTGATGCCGCGCTTTGCAAGGGCAGCAACGTACCCCGGGTCGGCCTTGGTGATCGTCTCAGCGGCGACGTAGTCTTCGTCCAAGATCGGTCCCCAGCCATCGGTTGCAGGGTTCATCTCGCGGTTGTGGATAACCTTGTGAGCAGGGATGTCGACAACCATTTCGCGGGCCACGTTGTTTGACTTGTCCAGTACTAGCAGACCGATCTCGCGGGGGACGTCGTCGCCGGCCTCCCAGACTCCCAGCGTCTTGTGGTCGGGCTCGCGCAGCATGACGTACGAGTAGCGGAAGTTGGGTCCTGCGTATCCGGCGTCTCCAACGATCTGCTTCATGGTCTGCATCTCCTTGGCAGTGAGGGGGTCGAGCGGGTGAACGACGGCATCCTTGAGCTCGTTGAGCTCGGGCGTTGTGGCGTGGGAGCACATCGTGGAAGAGGCGAATGCGCGTTAGATGGAAAATCCGATAGTGAGGTGTGTAGGATCCCCGAACGGGCACCACCGGTTGTGACGAGATGGAGACCTTCCAGCCTCCACGCCATCTATTATAGCGGCGATGCAGATTGCCAGGCATGGGCCCTGTCTCGTCATCTGCCGTGCCACACGCGTTTGCGGCGATTGTCCAAACTGAGTGAGCATTGGAGCACAAACGCACTTCAGTGCCGTATGCAGCGAGGTGAGACCGTGGAGGTGACGCAGCATGGGCGAGTTCCGGTGGGCGAAGTCATTCGTCTGCGTTGGCGTGATCCGCTCGGCGTCATGGCGGATGTGGTCGAGTTCCGGTGGATTACCAGGCACCGGAAGCGTACCGCAATCGTGTGGAGGACAGCGAGGAGGACGCTTTCGATAGTCGCGCACGGTTTCTGCTCGACTAGCGGTGACAACGGCGCCATCACGGCCGCAGAGCCGGGCGACGAGCTTGGCATATGACAGTTGAAGTT
>JAHWLE010000033.1:0-51553 GCA_024679135.1 Phytophthora foliorum
GGCTCGTGGGAGCTGCGAGACCACCGCAACGCCGTCGTGGGGCACGTGGCTGGAGCCGTCACGCTCTCGTGTCTCGGGAAGGCGCTGGCCCCGCACATCGCAAAGGCGCTCGGCGTGCAAGTGAACAGATCGCAGCCGTCGAGTCCACGGGCGGAACAGGAGACGAAGCAGCAGACGCAGCGACCAGCGACTGCAGTGGAGCAGGAGACACGTAGTGACCAGGAGAACAAGATGGAGAAAGTGGACTCGAGTGTGCAGTGCGACGTCGTTGAGGATAGAGCGGCCGAGTTGTCGCTGAGAGAGAGTCGTAGACTTGGCGGCGTTCAGATCGATGCGAAGGTGGCCACGACAAAAAGCATGGAAGGGAAAATGCTTTACTACAAGCGGAGCAAGGACGCAGCTAGTCCGCGACATATGAGTCACCGAGAGTCAAGGTCCTCTCGAAATGCTCCGGTGAATGTACTCAAGAGCGAGCTGCTGTTCCCCCGAGAGCTGCCGCCACCGCTCTTCTTCCAGAAAGGAGCCAAGTCGACGACTTAGTCGTAGCTTAAAAGCAGCGCGAAATGCAGGACAAGTTGGTCGGGATCAAGTAACCGCCCGTGTGGCCGCGGGGGGACGCGACGACGCTTCAAGGTGATCGAGATCTTTGGCCACGGACACCTCAGAAGAGAACAAGACAGCGAGCACGCAAGTGACGGCGGGCTGAAGAAGAAGAGAACTGCGCTAGTGTCTAGGAAGACAGAGGAGACAAGTCGCTGCCATCTCCCCGCGATGAGTGATCAACGCTACATCAAGGAGGGATGGCTCATGAAGCGCAGCCGGTCGGGCAGGGTCGTGTCGAACTGGCGACGGCGGTACTTCCGCTTGACTCGCACGGAGCTCCTGTACTACAAAACGCCGCAAGACGGATCGCCACGACGCCGCTATGAGCTCACGCTGGATACAAGTGTGCTGCGGACGAATGACCAGGGATATCCGCTCTGCATCGTGTTCCAGCCTGCACCTGGGCAGCCAAGCTTCTACATGCAGGCAGAGAACGAAGTCGAGAAGGATGAGTGGATTACAGCTATCTACAACGCCTACCGCCGGACTCCTGATGTAGCACAGCAGACACTAGCCCCCGAGTTGCCGAAGGAGGAACCTGCCCCTTCGATAGGACCGACGCCTCCTCAGCCACCAGCAGCTCCTGCCCCACCCTCGCGTATATTGTTGAAACTTGTTGTGGAGGAGGCACGCAAACTGAAAGCTGCAGACTTCAACGGAAAAAGTGACCCGTACTGCGTTGTAAAGCTAGTGGGGAAAGATGGACAGATCATTGACGTTGAGGAGAAACGCACCGAGGTGATCCCGGGAACTCTAGAGCCGACGTGGAGGAAACCGTTCGAGATTGGCAGAGTTGTCGACCTGAATTTAGTGAAGGCTATTCGGTTCGACTTATTTGATCATGATACATTCAAGCGTCACGACAGCTTGGGGTCGGTTCAGGTGCCATTCTCGAGGTTCCGCATGTCCCCAGCAAGCACGGCTCAGTCGGAGCCAATCGACGACTGGTTTCGTGTGGAGCCGCCGAAAAAAACCGGTCTGTCGTCGTCTCCCCGACGCAATGATACTCGGGAGAAGGAACACGTCGTTAAGGACTGGGGAGAGCTGCGCGTTCAGATGAGCATATCTGGACCCAATCTTGTTGATTTCTTCCACAGCTCGGAATTGGCTTTCGTTCCGACAAGTCCTGTGGCTACGGCAAGTAGCGAGCACACAGATAACCGCTTAGAAGTGACTGTTATAGGAGCGAGAGACCTGATCAGCGCCGACCTCAACAATTCGTCGGATCCTTACTGCGAACTTTCCCTGTTAGATGATCATGGAAAACCCATCCCGGGAGAATACGCCACAACTGCAATCATGCATCGGACGCGTAACCCTGCATGGGCTGACGAGCACCACGTATTTGGATTGATCTGCCACATTGAAAAGGCAGCCAGCCTCAAAGTAAGGGTAGTCGACTACGACAAGTCCAACCGAAATGACCCCCTCGGGTTTGTTCTGATCGGTCTGGATCAGCTTTCGGCTCACAAGTGGACAGAATGGCACGTACTGCAACCTGAAGAAGGCATGTCGGTTCGCGAAAACCTTGGTGAGATTCAGCTAAAAATCTGGTTGATTGGTGAGAGACGTGGAGAGCATGCTCGTCAGCTGAAGATCGAAAAGGAGCTAAACACGAAAAGGCACAACATCTCTGTTGAGCAGCTGGAGTTGGAAAACGCTCAGTTTCAGCTGCATGATGCTGCTTGTAAGCTCGATGGGGCGCGTATTCCGTGCGCTGTCACCGACTACCAGGCACGTGATCCGCGCTTTTATGGCATCAACGGTTGCATTCATTACTTAAACTCTCAAATTCCGCGTGCTCATCAAGAGAAAGTATCATCCGATGAAGGCTTCCAGGCCCGAGCTGGCTTGGAAGGCCAGGCACTACTTGAAGTGACGGTAATTGAGGCATCAGATCTGAAGCAGAAGAAAAAACAAGGTGGCGATACGGGGACTCCTGCGACTCCATACGCGGTTATTGAGATCGACCCATCAGTATGCGTTGAGGAGTGTAAACGTACAAGTGCACCGTTGTCTCCGCAAAAAAGCAAACGGATCGCTGCTGCTGCAGCGGAGGTACGCAATACGATGTTTTCGAAGCGTACGCAGGCTGAAGTATCCTTGCACCGAACAAAGCTGGTGAAGAACGAAATGCGGTCGGAAAAATCGCTGGAGGTTAACCCTGACAAACCAGTTCTGAAAGTGGAAATCCTCACAGGACACGGGCTCAGTCCGGCTGATATGAATGGATACAGCGATCCGTACTGTACACTTTCTATCACTGATCGGACCGGAAAGATCATCGATGCTGAAAAGAAGCGCACAGCAGTGGTCTCGAAGACGCTTAACCCAGTGTGGACTAACGAGAGCTTCTTGTTTGGAAACGTAAGTTGTGAAACGAGGTTATTTTTATTTGTACGAATAACTCTATTGACTTGCTTATGTTTGTTCTCGCAGAGCGTACCGCTTTCAGATGCCAAGTCACTCCTGATTCATGTTAAAGATCACAACAATATTGGGAGGAGCACCCCTCTTGGGCGTGTGGAGGTTCCTTTGTATGATCTCTGTCGGGCATCTGCGGGCTTTACCTCAATTTCGTCGAAAACAGTAATGAAACGGTATGAACTTAAACCAGAACCTTGGATGAAAAAACATGCCAAGGATTTGGGAGAACTGTGTATAAAGACCGAAGTGGTCGGAGATGCGACCGTGCTGGCGGAGCTGATGCAACGCGTGTCCCCTGTTCCGATGGAAAAGTCACTAAGCATTCTCAGCTTCTCAGAAGCGAATATTCAAAGTGAAGCCTCAATAGATATGAATTTTTCAGCGACAGACACCGGCGGACCTGAGCTTGAAGACGAGACAACTGAAGTTATCCAACGCGGATTGCCGATACAGACATCCACTTCGAGGGTTCTCGGTACAACAGCAACGTGGCGCAAAGAAAAGTTCGCGCTCTCTTTGTCGTATCCTGGAGTTTTCAGCGATGCTAAGTACCCAACCATTGAAACTCATTTACTCCACTTGCGCGTCCATGAGGCTCGAAACTTAATGCTCACGGAGACGGCAGGAAGTCGGGCCAATCCTGGGTCTTCTACACTCGAGCTTGATGCTGGTCATGATTCTCTGACAAGCGGAACATTAAGAAACGCTGAACGTGCTCAGGACGCGACAAATATCTACTTCACCATTATTCCTGTTCTTGGCGATGGGAGGTTGGAGGATGCCGAGCGAAAGCAAAGTCTAACTGTTTACAACACACGCGATCCATCTTGGCCTGAAGAAAATTTCGTTTTTGGGAAGATCAAGGATGTTGCCAATGTATCGTACCTCTCACTTCACTTATATGGGCGAGACTTGCTGAATGACCAGAAAGAGGTTTTGTCAAAGTTGCTTACGTATGAAGAAAAGAAGCAGCACGCACGTCTTAAACGCTTTCAACTGCATAAACTGACGCCGTCCGGAGAGATTGATGACGATGGTTTCGAGATCCTGCAATACGGTCAACGGGTATTGGCTTTTCGTGGTGGTGATTATGGTGGACGCTTTTACCCTGCTCGTGTTCAGAAGTACATTCCGTTTCCTGACGATGTATACGATGTTCATTTCGAAGATGAAGTCGAGACAATCGATGAACTTCGTAATCTTATATCGTTTGATGTAAAGGGAGCAGTGCAGGCGGTGCGCAGTGATGGTAGAGTAGATGTGAGTGTTGAGAACGAGCTACATGCTATTGCAAATTCGGCCAGGCGTACTTTACGGTACACTGTAAAGCCTACTCAACTCATTCCGATGAACAGTTTAACGGACAAGGTCGAGATGGTGATGGCCAGACGCTTTGACATAGAGAAAGAAGAAGATGAGCGGTGGTTGAGACTACAGCATAAGTTTTCTGGAATTGTCATTGAAGTTTTGTCGGCATCGGATCTTTTGGCTCCTGTAAATGAGGTCGGAAAGCCGCAAAAGCTCAAACGACTTGATAAGACCAGCAAGCCCGCGTGCCGAATTACATTGATTGGCAACCCAAAACAGGCTGCATCCCACTTGTGTCGTTTTAACAAACAAGGCGAGCTAATTCCAAGTGACACTGTGACACTATCTAACTGGAACTGCGAAAAGGGAGATGCATTGGCGGCTACTGTGCTGCATGGGTCTGCAGAGACAGATGATGTGCACTTGTTCCAGCAGAAACCCTTGGTAATGGGTAGGGTGGACACCACTCCGCCTGGGGACACCGACTACCAGCCTATTGATCCACATGAAGTTAAGATGGGGTATCAGATTCTCGAACAGGCTTCAAGCATCCTGATCCGTGTGGACAACGAGGACACTTCAGTTAACCAAACGATTGGTTTTGTGAAAGTCGATCTCGCTATGCTGCAGAGTGGACAGCAGGACTTAAATTTGCAGATTGTCCCTCCTGAGACGGCGAACGTTCCTTATTATAAGTTCGTGGGATCCCTGTTCCTTCGTATCACCACGTGGTCTGATACGTTTAAGGCGCGACAAATCAAAGCCACCAAAGCAGGAGACCTTAAGCCCCGGCTCTCTGTATGTGGATTGAGCATGTGGTACCATCGCCAACTGAAAATTGAAGCTCAGTCATCATCTATCTTGACTCGAGGAGTGACTTGGATTGAACGACGGCAAATTCTTCGGTCATCGTTGACTCCCACGGAGAACTCTCAAATCGATGAATTGCACGCTGTGATGGTGGTCATCATGAAACGAATTGTAAGCATTTTACGCGAGATCCGTCAGTTCGAGGAGTTTGAGGTACTTTCCACTGATGACATGCGTAAGTGTCGCCAAGTTCACATCGTGAATGCTGATCCAACTAGTGAGTGGCTCGGCTGCTCACTGGACAAACTATCGCTAGAAGCACGGAAGGAGATAGTGGTCGGGTTGGAAAATGAGCTCTTGGATTTGGCAGGAGTCACTGGCCCACGTATTTTCCCTGAAGCTGATATTCCTCGAGAGGAATGGGTGCAGCTGCGCGCTGATCGACAGAAGCTCCTTCGCGAAAGCGGTAGTTTCTTCATGAGGGACCAAACCAGTGCTTTGGTTCTTTCAGTCCCACGGAGCTTCACAGGTGAAGGTATGATTTCTTGGATTTTGCGTCATCCTCCTGTCCTTTGGGAAGATGGGTGGACAAACTATTGCCGGGGCAGTGCTCTTGAGTCTTCGTGTCGGCTAGGGTGGAGCAACGCAAATTTGGAGTTTGACCCCGATGCAATCCAGGCACCGACGACGCGCGAGTACGCTATGCAGTGGCTTAGTGCATTGTGTGCTGCTGGTTTTGTGGAAAACGTTACTCCAGGGATCGCTGCTGTTACAGACCTCGGCAAAAAGCATGTACTGTTGGAATACAAGGGGGATCGTTTCTACCGCTTGCGCGAGGTAGATATGTGGATGGAAAAGCTGTCACGCGAAAAGAGTTTATTTCCACTCGATCTTGTTCAGGAAATCGATTGCTACCGAGCTTCAGATTTACCTGTGTTTAGATCTGTTGATGAGAGCACAGCCAATAGTTCAAACGAACAGGAGCAGGTCACAAGCAAACGAAGCAAGACTTACGCAAAAAAACTGACGGAACACTGCGACGGCTTTTTAGGCATGCACACTTTGGCATCCAGTGCACTATTCTCCCCCGACGTTAGAAAAAACTCCTTCTTACACCCCGTTGCTGAAACGCTCGCTGAAAAAGCTGAAGAATATGCAGAAAACATGTTGTGGGATTGGAAGTATTGCCTTTTCGTTCCAACTCGTAAGCACTTGTACATGTATGAGCAAGAAACATCCACGACTCCAGTGGCCTTCATTGACATGGCAAGTGCGACCTGCAAAGTAGCCTACAACTTCATGAACGATGCGAAAGGTGGATGGATGGATATTGTGAATCCGACAGTGTGCGTAAGAAAACCTGACTCCCAAGAATTTGTTCCTATATCCGCTGAAAACCTCAACAAAATGACAAGGACACGAGACAAGGGGGACAAAGTCATTGAAGTTAAAACACCACATACTCAAAAGTGGATTCAAGCGCTGACAAGCTCAGGCGTTTGCGTGGATATGCGTCCTGGCCAACTGGTTCTGATGAAGCGGCTGAACCCAACCATTTTGCAGCAAAAGTGTATTAAGCACGCCACAGAATTTGATCACAACGACCTTGAAGGAAGCTTCAACCGGCTTCTTAATTGTGTCTTTGGGCACGACAAAGAAGTGTCGCACCAAGATCATGAAAAGAAGTCGCGTGAGCTTCGTGCGCAAGTGCGGAGAGAGCTGAAAAAACCAGGGAGTGTGGGTGAGACTGTGATGGCATATTATGGCAAAGGCAAAAACCTGAAATCCAAACCTATGTACAGTGGGAACTTCAAGAAGGACTCGCTGTATTCTGGGCGCATTGTGCGGATTCGCACCCCGTTCACTGATCCAACATATCAGTTCACAGCGAAATATGATATCTCGAACAGAACAGAGGTTTCAGAATCGCTTAGCAGTCTGTTAGCTAAGTACAAGGTGACAGACAAAGCATCGTGGTTAAGCCTCCCAAAAGCGCAGCGTGACATGTTCCTACTCTATGATGTGGAATATAGCCACGATAACGAACGGATTGTCGAGGAAGGGCTGATGCGGGAGCACATTCGCACGAGCGAAGGAGATTTGGACCCCCATAAAGTTAGCGATAGATGCACTGATCTGAACATTCTGTTCAAGGCTACCGACCTGGAGAATTGTGTTTTGCGCATGGTGAAGCATCGATACCGCCACAAACCACTTGGTGTTCTAAAGATCCCTATTAGGATGATATCACCTCACCGTACGGTCGATGCATGGTATCCTCTTGCACCTGCCAGTGATATGCTTCAGAAAACGCGCCTTGGTCATATAAGGGTAGAGGTTAAGCTTGTACTCAAGAGAGAAATCAAGCGCAGTGCGAAGATTCCCTCCCTTATTGAAGCAATTAAAAACGAAGTCTCGACGCCGCCAACGCAGGAAAAGAACCTGACCCCAAAAGGCAACGCGGAAAGAGATTCCAAGAAGAAAATCCCGTTTGTAGTTGGGTTGGAACCATCCTTCGTAAAAGTATCGATCTTGGAGGGGCGAAGCTTACGTGTAGCAGACCTCTTCACAAGCGATCCATTTGTGGAGATTGTCTTGATAGATGAAGACTCAAAGGAGCGGGATACGAGTTTAAAAACTGACATCAAGATGAAGACGTTAAACCCCAAGTGGGAGAACCAAGAATTTCTGCTCGGTAAAACCGAAAAGACCATGCTAAGGGATAAGAAGGCAGTACTGCTTCGAGTGATGGACTTCGACCAAACATCGGCTAATGACCCGCTGGGTTGCGTGACCATCGAGTTTCAACGAAGTGAAACGGGTTATATTAGAGGGGCTGTGTTGAAACAGGCTGATGCTCTCGGGGGGACTATCATGCAAGAGCTAACGTTGGATGAATATGGCTGCGTTGAGGTCGAGGCAATGCTACTTCCAGCGTCTGGTCAGTCAAAGCCTAAAACAAAAAAGAACCCAGCCCCAGATGGATTACTCGGCAAACTGCGCTTTTTGGTGGACATAATGCGCAATGAAAACTACGTGGACCCGAATACTAAACAGCTCGACACGACTTACTCTGCAGAGGTGGCGATCAAAGATGTTGACCTGAAGGACGAAAACTGGAGCGAGTATAGGTGCTGTTTCCAGCCTCATGGTGAAGGAGGATTGCGAATCCAGTACGATCCAGCTTCAGAAGACCTCGGAGTTGGTAACCCATATAAGTTCAGTGATCTTCTTCGTCAAGCAGCACCCCTACTGAACTCTGATACCTCGAAAAGCGGAAAAGCACCGCAGGGAAGTTCTTTCTCGGTTGGTGGAGCATACAACATTTTGGGGCGAACGTACGACTTGTCGAAAGTGGATTACTTTGATGTACGCTTGGTCTCAGATTCACAGGGGAGAGTTTATGAGGGCCAGCTTGGCAAATTAGACCGGAAAATGGAACGCAAATCAGGAGGCAAAGCGGAGGATGGCAAACCCAAATTCTCGTTGAAGAACCCTGAGCAGTGTGCAAATTTTCGTGATGAAAGGATTGTATTGACAGACCGAGATTCAAAGCAAAAAGTGACGTTGACATTCGATCTGAACTTGATTGGGATTCTTCGGGCAGATCGCGTGAGAAGAATATTGGCAGACACTTTCCGTTTGGTTGGACTTGTGTTTGATTCTCGCTCTTTAAACCAAAACAGTGGGCGGTACGACCCAGAGCAACTCCAAAAGGATGTCCACGCCTTTCTGTGGGATACTTGTCGATCGAACGTGTTTCCTGGACGTAATGTTGCCGAAGAGTTACTTGCCCAGGTGTGCATCATGAGTCATGCGTCCAAGCTTCACTGGAAAGTGACACCACAACTACTTGCGTACGTGTTTGAAATCGCATTTGTAAATGGAGAGAAAGATCGGCTCTCCTATGGAAATGCAGTTGCTGTGGACGCAGTGCTTAATCGATGGTCACGCATACTCATTCAAGTGACTGAGGCTAAAGACTATTTGACTGGCCACCTGCATGGCAAGAAGACACCGCGTCTGATCGAAGCGCTTTTCACAGAGTGTGAGTGGACGGGGTTCGATTTCTTGTCTCTGAGTAATGGTCTCACCTCTAGTAATGGCGATTCGATTGGTGCATGTCGCAATAGCGAAGAGCGGTCGAGCTCTTTGCACGTTGGCGACCGAGTCACGGCTCAGTTACCTTTGCTCAAGCATGCTGGGGTGCCTGTGGACGTACAACTGCCTGGTGGCCAATTTGTTGCCGCGATTATTGCCAAGGAATGCGGAGGGGATAGGTACGATATCAAACTCTGCACAGGCTTTGGCATGGAGGAAACTGTGCTTGTGTGCCCACTTCAAGATGACAAAGATCCTGAAGTGTCTAGCCGTCGGGTTCGAGACATTAAGCAGGGGCGCGTCGCAAAGCTAAAACAGTACGATGAAAAAGAGCACCCAGAAAGCCCATGCTTGGTTGAATACCTCGACCACCTACAACCTCATGAAGAGTGGCAACCACGCGACTCCATAGAGGCTGCGTTGTCGCAGGTAGAGGGCGGGATCTTGAAGGGACAGCTACAGAAAGAAGACTATGTTCGAGTTAGCGGAAGCGCAATCGTCTCGCCAGAAGAGAGTAGAGATAATCGTCGTTCTACTCTTGGCCTGACCAAGATTGACGACGAACGCGTGGACCCCACTCCCCGTAAAACTTCTACCAAGACAGGATCTACGCGACCTGCAAGAGTTTCCCACAACTATGGTAATGCACGATATGATATCGTGTATCTGGATGGCCAGCAACCCAAGAATGAGAAGTTGGTGACACGAGACCGTTTACTTCCAGTGACCGATGGAATCATGTATGATGGAAGAGTTACCACTGCTTATCTCCCAACAGGTCGAATGGAAGACTCTCCTGCTGCAGTGAAGTATAGCATATTGCTCGAGAGTGGCGAGTTGGTCGACAATTTAGAGCGATCACAGTTGCGTACACGCCAGAAATTTATTGCGGCTGACACGGCATTTCTGGGGTCAATTTTCAGCTCTAGTCTGCAGACGTTGGATACGACAGGAGTCCAGCCTTCGTCTTCAAACATGGTTGATAAATTGAACAATCTTTGGTGGGGTAGTGACAAAATTGTGAAGGTATACGCAATGCTTCCTTCTGCAGTGAGAACTATCCAAGTCCGAGATGCGACGACAAACAAGCTCCTTCAATCAGCTCTTATAGAGAGAAGCGAAGATCAACCACGTTTCCTAGGCCAATATCATGGATTTGTGAAAGGAGATAATTTGGACAAAGCAGAAGAAGAGAAGCTTGAGCTGGTGTATACTGCAGCTTGTAAACGTCGCACGCACAACACTCTCTCAAATGGCACAGTTCCATTTAGTAAGAAAAACTGCTTCTACCTGATTTTAGCCCCGCCGCCACTCGTGCAAGTTCGTGGAGCTGTTAATGTGAGTTCATGTTCCGATTCGGAACCACTCTTCAAGGCATTGGTTTTGGCTACGTTGGGAAAGACTCCTGGCTCGGTTGTACCCATTCTTCAACGACTGCTGCGTGCGGAGTGTAACATCGATCCTCAGCTGCATCGCAACAGACGTAATGTAATGATCGAAACTGTGAAAGTGGAGCTCAACAGCACTCCAAGTCGCAGTGTGGTTTTAAACATGGTGCCATCGCCATCTATCGGTGCATTGGCAGTCGGCAATAGTGCCGCTCTGACTGGGGTGGTGCTATCTAATGCGACCATCGAGATTAAGTTCCGTTTATCGATGCCTCACAATGACCACGGAAATATCAGCGATGCGGTGGATATTGCGTTTACACAAGCCACGGGTATTTCGGAGCGATTAAAACTCAAAAAGACACTAACCGTGGAAGGAGATAAAATATTGACAGATTTTGGAGATCTTGACAAATTGCCGTGGATCCTGGCAACGTCTGAGGAAATGATCACACCCGGCATGACGCTATCGGTTGACTTCACTGGTGCGGAGGGTAGGTTCGATTCAGAACCTGAAGTTTCACTTGAGCTCGAACCTCTTGTTGACGTCAGTGTTAGTGTTCGTGATTTCGACGATAATGTTCACGAGCTGCATTTCCCTATGCACGATGTATTGGCAGAAGCTCGAGTTCGCAGAGAACTCTCTCCATTCCACAAAGCTAAACTTGCTCCTGGACCTTCAGCCACGTCGCACTGCAATCTTCAGTTCCAGAAGACGAGCGCGAACAAATCTCCTAATACTGCCGCTATGAAAGTACCGAGAACTGACATTAAGTTCGACAAGCTTGGTGTGCAAGTGTTGGAAGCAAGTAACATGACTCTAAAAGAAAAGATGGGATGTGACGGGCTGCTTGTGGAAGTGCTACTCGTTTCAAGTGACTTTCAGAAGCACATGGCTGGTGACAAGAAGGTTACTACACCATTTGGTTTGGCGCTCTCTTCAACAGGCGAAATTTTGCCGGATGCAGACAAACAGATCTACCCGAAAAATTCTGTATTTTCACTGACAAACGACAAAATGACAGTTCCAGTAACAACGGCGGCGACGCTGTCAACGCCGATATCGACATCAGTGACTTGGAAGAATAAGTATGCACACCATCCGGACAATCAGCTTAAGTTTGCGTACCCTGCTATTGATTTGGACCGTGTTTCTGAAGTGAAACTAGTTGTACGGGATAAGAAGACAAACACAAAGATCGGATTCGTCGCCATTCCCATGGCAAAGATTGGCGTCTCTCGCTCAACTAGTAATGCTGACAAGCCTAAAGATGAACCGATCTTCAGCGTGCATCACGAAGGATCGGACAGGATGCGCGTTGTTGGAACAATTTCTTTGAGTATCACGCGAATGAAAAACTATGGTGACAAGGCCGAAGTGTATGCCAAGCAACTCGAAAAAAGCATGGATTTCTGGACTATCTGTCCGAAGGAGCTGCTCAAAATGACGCTCGAGCAGCATGAGAACAAGCTCTCTCGTAGTTTTCTGGCTGCTGGGCCTCCTGTTTCAGGTGGAGGGAAGATACTGCTGGAGAAGTCACTCGAAATGGAGATCCAGCTGCAAAAAATCACTAAAGTTCGGCTGATATTTGATGCAATGAACAAGTTGCATTCGACAACGCTTGCTGTATCCTCAACAGCGATTGTATCGACCACGAACGGGACCAACAGAGTTAGTACCGACTTGACTTCTCTAGCTTTTGACCAGTTGCGACTTACCCTGCTACAAACGAAGTCTCTTGTAAAAGACACAGCCCAGGAGTTGGGGCTCGTTGAACGAAGGCTTCCGTGGTCATCTGACGCCCTTGGAGACGAGAATGATAGCCAGCTCCACGACAACATGGTGATTGTGGAAGCCAATGTTGCAACGTGTACTCATCGAGTGCGTCACGCCGTGCTAAAATTGTACGAAGTGTTTATTGTTCACTTTATGCCAAAGCTTAATGAGTTGTACGTCTTGGATGCGAAGGAAGACCGCGTCGATGTTTCTACCGGCGAAAAATTATTGTCGTTCTTTAACAACGAGGTGGACGACTTGGAGTTGGAGGATCAGAAGGTTCGCCAGCGACTGTACCAGCGGCTTCGACTTGCAAAATTGACTCAGGTACTTGACATGATTATGAGAGCCACAGTTCGCGTGAAGGTGATGGATGAAGACCGCAACAACGTCGACAACTATTTAGGCACCGCTTGTATACCACTGATGGATCTGCTTGATCAGCAGCCACGTGACGACATGTACCAACTTTTGTATTTACCAACCACTAATTTGCGCGGCTACAGAATTGCCACACAGAGTCCTGGTGAAAATGACAGAGGCAAAGTTCGTTTGCGCCTCCATCTGAAACTTTCGGAAAGTTCGTTCTTTGAACAAGCCATAAATGTGTACAAGGTATGGAAAGCTAAGTATCTTGCACAGCATGAAGCAGCGCGCCGGCGTCTCCATGCTGCAGTAGTGCCGGCTCAACGTCGACGTTGGCTGACGATTAAAGGCTACCTGGATGAACTCACGAAGCAGGCGAAGGGTAAACTACACTGGGAGCGCACCCCGGTATTGCTCAGCCTGGTTTGGGACATTTTTGCAATGCAGGAGAGCTCGCCAACCCACATCAAAAAGAAGGCTATTGACGCAGAAGAGCTAGAATATATGCAAAGTGTTGCACAAGTGGCAAATGCCTATCGAGAGTCGGTGATGAAAGTACACAAACGCTGGGTTAACATGCAACCAAGGCTGGACGAACTCATGACTATTCAATCCGCCGCATTGATTCACGCGCAACGTACACCCGAACTTCTGGACGATATTGAAAGGGAAGTCGAGGGCCTTGACGTTGGACTCAGCACAGCTTGGCAGCAGGTAAAACAAAAGTGGCAAATATTGTTGAACGCTTTGGAGGAACTCGTGAGTATGCAAGAACGCAAGCTAAATCTGACACGCGCTCCGCAGCTTTTAAAAATTGTGGAGCAGCGTTGCAGCAAAGGACTCAGTACTCGCCACGCCGATGCAGTCTCGAATATCCAGTCCCGTTGGATGGCTATTACGCAGCCGAATGGTCCTCTGAGCGAACTGCGGTTAATGGAAAAGAAAGGATTGCATTGGAGGCGCACACACGAGTTGTTGCTGCTTCTAGATGAGCAATGCGAGGGTTTTGCGGACGTGGATGCTAGGGCACTTGACACTGTGCAGAACCGATGGGAGCAAGTTCAGGAATGGCTGCATGAGATTGTAGAAATGCAGCAACAGCATTCGATCGACTGTGAGCACACACCATTTATCCTTGAAAAGATGCACTTGTGGAGGTCTATGCGTGTAAAACGGCAAAGTGAATTGAGCAAGCCTGAGAAACTGTTCAATCCAATCAGGGCAGCACCACCTTCACCGAAAAATAAGGATGATGTTGGGGGCAGACCACGCAGCTTATCCCATCAAAATTCTAGTAGTCGGGTATCATCCGACGGAAGTTTCAGGTCTGATAGTGGTGCTGACGACAACGGACAGCTAGAGGGTATGGCCGAATGGTACGCTATTGAAGAATCAAAATACGAACTGGAGCGCATTCCCTATCACCGCATTACTATGGATACAGAGAAGAGAAACTGGCTATCGTACTCTCGTGACGGGAAAGATATCCGTCTGCTGATTACACAACAAGAGATGGTGTTCACCCCCGCGAATGTTCGTCTCGCTCTGGAAGACCGCGGTGTGATTCCTAAAACGTCAAATTTTGACCCGACTGTGGACAGGAATGCAAAAAACAACGGTTCAGATGATGCGTGGATTTCTCCGTCTTTAGCTGACCCGACATCAGGATCGCAATCGGTTGCCCTGCCAAAAGTTGTGTTGAAAGAGATTGAGGAGCTTGAGAAAATGCTTGAAAAACATCGCGATGACAGCAAACAATTATTCGCATTGCCCAATCCGGAACGCGTGGCTGAGCTGTACCAATCGATGAAAAGTCTCGGTAAAAGTGATTTGCTTTGGAAAGTTGATCATGCTGTGAGCAGGAATCGCGAGCTAGCCGTGCCTGAAAATTACCAATTATTGCTGAAGGAGATGACACTACGGCAGATCCCAACGACAGAAGTTGAGAATCTAGTGAAATCACTTGCCTTCACGTTGCAGAAGGAGACATTAGTGACAAAAGGCATAACCGTTCCGACGACAGCTAACCCCACGACGTTACTGCAACTGATGCACCGGCATCAAGTAAAAGAAGTTCTTCTGCCGCAGGATACGACCGCAATTCAGACATTACTCCAGGAACGAGGTATGGACCGCAAAGACGATCCTGTGATGCTACGTGGAATTCGTATCGGCACGCAATCCACAGGCGCCACTGATAACACAAGTGGGGCATCTTCAAAGTCATTAAACACCGGCCTGGGTATTATCGACACACAAGTCGAGATCCTTCGTAAAACATTGCTTTTTGAAGCACTGCGAAAGCGAAATTCGCTGGTCCGCACGTTTGCTGGTGAATCACATGTGCTTGATGATGAAGATGAGAGGACTGAGGCCGACATGTTTGCTGCTGCAGTTGAAAATACCGAGGTCGATGTGAGCGGTGACTATATGACGCTCGTGGAACGGTTTCAGCGGCTGCTAGTGCATGAAGCGTACACTAAAAGGCTCGCTGAGTACGCAGCACTGGATCGCTGTGTTCGAGCTCTCCTCGGGAAGTCTCGAGATGAGACTGTGACCAAGGAAGAAATAGCTATGGAGCTGCACAACATCAACAAGCGAGTAATTGGTGCGAACTATCGGCTACCCGCTGAGGCTTTCACGAAAGAGGAGCTGAAACAAGCAGTTAGTACTGGACGAATTCGTACCCCAACGAATGAAATGCTCGCTCGGTGCCCACAGGGCGAAAATGCACGTGCCATGGCACACTACGCTGCCATCAGTTACGCCGCCAACGTGTTCCAGGAGGTCACCAGCTTCCGCTCACGAGTGGATTTAGGAAAGAATCGGCTGCAAGATACTTTCCCGTTTGATGAATGCAGCAGCGTGGATGGTGTTGCAATTCCAAAACAGTGGAGCCGCTGGACATTCAGCCAGTCTATTGCGGACTGGCTGCTGGGTTTCGACACATCAACGTTGAGCATTAAGCGGAAGCTAAGTGCTGCGCATCGTCAAAGACTGGAATGGGCATCTGCAGCTTTCACGTTGCGGAACCGATGGCTCCAGCGTGGACTTGGATGGTGCGATCCTGCTTTTGGAGAAGGCGTCGGCGTAAAGGTTCTGCTTGATCGTCTCCTGTTGTTTGAAGCAGCTAATAAAATGGACATGGTGAAGACGGAAAAGTTGCTGAGGGAGGTGCGTGACAAGTGCTCGAGGTTGCGAGAGCGCGAGCAGGAGGCACAATCCAAACTTGAGGAACGGTACCAGTCCAACCTCGAGTTACTCGAGAAGCTTGTTACCCATGCGGAGCGTTGCATGAATAACCGAAAGCTCCATTCAGAAGAGACGCCCGTATTGCTGCACAAGCTTGAACAAGTGTGTGTGGTACCTAATGGACTCAACGAGCGCCACCGTGAAGCTTACCACAAGGTAGCAACTCATTGGCTACCACAGCAACAGCATCTTACGGAACTTGTGAAGATGCACAGAGAGGGTACTTTCAGCATTACCCGCACGCCTGAGCTACTAGGAAAAATGAATTATCATACAGAAGGTAAGGCAGGCTCAGAGGAGTTGAGTGAAGACAAGGTGGCAGCTTCTGCACAGAGGGTAGCTCCTGAGTTGCAGGCAACCTTTGTGGACCGAAAGCTGAACGAAGTGCGACTTGGACAGCGTAAGGAACCATCCAGTCTGCGTTTGGATCTGAATACGGATGACGACATCGCCAATCAATCAATGGACGATACAACGTGGAAGGAGCTGTCTCATTCCAAGCGCGTGGCGCAACCTTTATCACCACATGAGAAGCACACAAGCTGGAAGGTTGTGAGGAACGCGGTTGCTGCAAATGCGGCATTTTCAGCGGCTGCATCGAATGGTGACGAGGCGGAAAAACTGAAAGTGTCGATTGAACCCAAGATGTCTACTCAACCGGTTTCTCCACGGCGAAAACTATCACTTAGTGAGGAGCTGAAGGAATTGCTGCGGTCACCCTCACAGTGGCTTACGGGTGCTGGTCCTCAGGAGGAATCCATCAAACCAGAGCTCTACTTCCCGAAAGAAGTCGTTTTGGAAACTCCCAGCGCATCTCTGACGGGCACAGCAAAGTAAGAGACGAAGGATTCCACTACGAAGCTCTTCCCTGCATCTATTGTTTTGTTTGCAATGCTAGCCTACACTTTCTAACGAATGGATAATGCATATTCTAACTGGCACTTTCGTTCTCATGATATATTTGATAGAAGTTGATAGGAGGAAGAAGCGCTGATAGTATCTTATGCTTTTCATTGCTCCTTCTGCACACGCAGCTCGCGGTTGAGAAAGTAGCCTGATTTGTGCAGATACGTTGGTGGCAGTTCGATGGAGCGGTTTTGCTCCAATACCTGCAAGTGAGCAACACACCAAAACACAAGTGTTAGAACAAAGTCGAGGACCGCATTCAAGGAGAACGAACCAACGTACCCTGTTGGAAAATACTTCGAAGTCGTCCTCAGTCATGGGCCCGTACAGAAGACTCCATTTACCATCTACAAGCACGAAATAGTAGCGTTCGTTCTCGCCGTGCTCGTACCAGCCTTCCTCGCCTTGAACTGTGCCTGGGCATGCGTTCAAAATGCCGCTTGAACTCTTGCTACTGTGCTGTTTCTTGCTACCGCCCAGGAACGATCGCATCTTCTCACCAATTTGCCTGCCGAGACCCGACTTACTATTACCGTTCTGCTTTTGGCTCGAAGATGAAGTGCTGGTACTGGCACGCCCTTCATCATCTTTACGACCCGTTGAAGCATTGGTCGCCCGACCCTCCGATGAACCTTCACTCCGCTCAGTCTCCTCCTTCTTCCCTCGTTCTCGGTCTGGTTCCTCCTTCTTGCTCGATAAGGTAGTAGTTTTCTCCTGCACAGGCTCCGATGCTTTTTCATCGGACTTCACATCTAACTGGCTCACTCCTTTCTCTGCTTCATGCAAAGCTGCAGCTAGCTTTTTCTCGGCCTTCCGAGTTGAACGAGACCCTTCTTCAGGTTCAGAATCACCTCCGCCTTTATCACGACGCTTCTTGCTACGTCTAGATCGCCGCTTGTAGTCGCTATCGTCTGCATCTTCCTCCTCGCTAGAATTTCGTCGGTGTCTGTGGCGGCGACGGCGTCGTCTTCGCCGGTAGCTCCCATCCGAATCATCAGAAGACGTCGATTCCGAATCACTATTGCTTGACCCACGTCGATGGCGGCGACGGTGTCCATGACGTGCAGTACGTTTTCCCGCATCACTTTCACTTGAATCACTGCTATCTGCATCGCGGTAGCGTTTTTTCTTGGAGTGCTTGCTTTTACTACGAGATCGTTCAGTGTCTTCGGGTGCCGCTCGAGATCTGGCACTGGCTGGAACTTCTTCGACACCGGAAGCCCCCGCTCGTCCTGCGTCGTCGCCATCTCGATCCTGACGATGTTTTCGATTCTTCTTCTTGCTCTTTCGTGGTGATTCATTGCCTTCGTCTTCTGCTGCAGGGGCTTCCTTACGAGGAGACCGCGCAGACACTGGTACCCCTTCGTCCGGGTCACTAACATCGTTCACCTCACGCTTGTCCTTTTTGCGTTTTTCCTTGCGTTGCAGTTTCTTGCGCTGCTTTTCAGCTGCACGTTGGGTCTCGTCCGATGCTGCATTGGCGTTCCCATTCTCTGTTTCGTCCAGGAATTCCAGGTAGGACGACGGCACGTAGCCCACTTCGTCTCCTGCTTCGCACTTGAGGTACCCGGTGCGTTTCGAGGACAGCACCTTGACGATATCTCCTGTGCGTAGTGACAGTTCCTCCTCACCCGAAGCCTTCCGGTCTCGCACTACACGAGCCAAGGTCACTCCTTCCTCGTTAGGTTTAGCGACGGTAGCTCGTCCAGTGGTGATCGTCGCTCTACTCGACGTTGGTGGCGACCCGCGGGCCGTTCCGGTGCCCGACTCGGTGTTGTCCACGTATGTGGTGGCAACCCCTGAGCCACCACTGAGTGGCGTGTTCGAGTACGAGTCGATCGAGTCATTCGACAAGCCTTTGACTTGGCGCACCGCCTGTTTGGGTTTCGTCGTGAGCGCCGGCAACATGCCGTCGCAGTTCTCGCTGGCACTTTCCGGTTGTAGCACGAGAACGAGACCAGTGAACGCTGAGGAAGTGAAAACCTAACTGGTCCTCTCCAAAATAACTTCACGTCCTCCCGACTGCTTTTAGGCATTTGAGGCAGTGCCGGGAATAGGCAGCAGGCGTTCTGGTCCAAACCTCAGGACATTTTCGTCAGCGCCGACCTATTTCTCTCGAAAATTGGAATTGGAACTACGGACATGTTGAAGCAGCCTGCAAATTAGAACCTCCGTTTAGGGACATGCGACGTGTGAGAATGGGCTCAAATCACTCGTGGCCAATCGTCAGTCGCAATGACGAGCATCTCGCATTACGGTCCGGCGGCGGCGTCTTCCCCGCTGTATCGCGCGCTCAGTGTGCGCTCTGGCAATGTGGTTGCACTGGGGATGCAGCGGTTTTCGAGCGTGAATTGCGCCGGTATGACGCTTTTCCGGGTCTTCCAGGGGAACGTGGAGGTGCTGGGCTTCCACCCGCCACTGGGCGTCTACTTGTCGCTGCATTCGCCCAAGTGGAACAACCTGCTGGTGATCGAGGGGCGGCCGGGCAATGAGGAGACGCAGGCGCCGTTCGGACCTGCCAATTTGAGTTTATTGCAGGCCATGGAGACAAACCTGCCGCCCGAAGCGCTGAACGAGGACGAGGAGATCGCGGCGGACCGACTGGCCATGCAGCTCGTGGACGACTTCCCCATTGTGCTGGTGCTGCGAGCCATCCCTGTCACGTTCGGCAATATCACGAGTTTCTATGAGAACGCGAGACCCGAGAAACCGGCCGCGGTGCTGCCGGGGTTCAAGATGATTGTCGCCAAACACAACCAGAACGAGCTGCACGACATCACTGCAAGCTTCGACTGCACGAGTGCGGCACCTCCTAATACGGACCCGTTGCATCATGACTGGAAGTCGCCGGAGCGTGTACTGGCTGAGCTGGCCGTGGTGGACTCGTTCAGGACGCTGCATTTCACCGAGGCGTGGCAGGATACTGCAGACAGGTTGCAGTCGAGTCTGCTGGATGAATCCACTCCAGCGTATCAGAAGATTGTGGTGTGTGGCGGCAAGGGCGTGGGCAAATCCACCTTTTGCAGATATCTGGTGAACCGATTGTTTGCGAAGTTTGACACGGTAGCTTTCCTGGATACAGATCTGGGGCAGAGTGAACTCACACCGTCGGGCCTTGTAGCCCTGCACGCCTTGACGACGCCGCTGCTTGGTCCAGGATTCTCGCACATGAAGAACCCGGTCCGGTCGTTCTTCTGCGGAAACACCAACCCGGGCAACGACCCGTTGTACTACATGAAGGCGGTCAAGAGCTTGTTGCGTTTGTATGAAGTCAAGTGGGGAAGCGGAGCAAGTGCGAAAAATGACGACTTAATTCCCAGGAAAAGCGTTGGTGTTCCTCTGGTCATTAATACGGACGGATGGATCAAAAGCATGGGCCACGATCTGCTGTGCAACGTCATTCAGGAGACGAACCCCGACCACGTCGTACAGTTGGTTGCCGCGACGAAAAACAAACAGTTTGATGTCCCCACGGAAGGCAGGTGGCGCGTTCATAGAGTTCCCCCATGGGATCCCGTTGGTGTCACTCAACCCCCACGAAGCTCCAAGGAAATGCGACTGTATCGCTTCCATTCGTACTTCCTCGCCCGCATTCCTTGCAACCTCCCGCGATCACTGCTACAGAACCTACAGGTGCTCTCGGAGAAGAATCGCGTGGACAGCAACATTTACCGCGCGTATTCTCAACTTACACCCTTCACGGTATCGTTCGACCAAGTCGACATTTCGTTTGCCGGCTCCTCGGTGCCTCCCAGTCAGCTCTTGTTCTCATTGAATGCCTGTATCGTGGGTCTCTGCGTCAACCCTGACTACAAACCGTTCGAGGAAGACACAGAAGGACCCCCACGTATCGTTCTGCAGCCAGTGCACGCACCATGTCTGGGCGTGGGGATTATCCGCGCCGTGGACGCTGAGAAACGTCAATTGTTTATCCTGAGTCCGTTGCCGCTGTCAGTGCTGAAGCGTGTCAACCTCCTGGTACGGAGCAGCATGCCACTCACCAGCATCATGTTATCTGCTCACGAACCGGCCCAAGCTCCGTACGTTGTCACGGATGTCGTGGCGGCAGACGGCACCGGTTCCGCCGTCATGCAGAGCCGTAACAACCTCAAGCGGAAGCGTGATGGCAAGTGAGCAACTTGAAGACTGCAATCGAGGTGCACTGCAACGCAGTATAGAACGATAGATGTACTAATTTGTTTCATGGACTAAGTCGATTGATCTTCCCTTCCTCCTCTCCTAGTTATCTATCTGCTGATGACACAGACCTCGTTGTGCTTGGAGTCTTGGTAGCGTGCCACACACTCGTCCATGTCGATCTCCGGCTCGGGCCACGAGTCCAGCGTGAGTGTGAGTTGGCGTCTTCCTTTCCACCACCGCAGTACCTGTCGCCACTCGAATGTGTTTGCTCCGTTCAGCATCGACACAGCCCCAAGCCCGCTTTGTCGCCAAGTTGATTTTGCTTCATGTTTTGATGTCATGGACAGCCCGGAGAGCAGCAGAAGCCATGGCATAATTGCCACGCACATCAACACAACGCGAATCATCAGCAATGGAGCTCTTGCAAAATGGACGCGAAAGATCGCGACGCTTTGAGTCCTGGATTACACGAACGAGCAAACCAGCCTAGGTAAACAGCAAGTTGAATCAACCACATCAGATTGAACGAGCGATTCATTATCCCTAACGTTCGTGCTACGAAGGCCTGCTTCCTACTCCCGGAAAGAAAAGTCTTTGTCCGCGGCCTCGGCATGGGGTGTCGCGATGGCGCCCATGTGGTAGTCGCCGCACGATACCCTGCATCGCAAAACATAGAGAGACACGTTAGTTTCTGCTCTACAAGTTGCTCCAAAGCGCAAACTGTCAGCCGCGTACGAGGTGATGTTAACGTCAGCTAAATCCTCGATCTGCAGAGGTTGCAGCTGATTCTTGCGGTCACCGTGGCCCAGGCAGTTTGAGCTACCCTTGCCAAACGTGAAAACCTTGCCATCGTCCGTGAGTGCCACGGTGTATTGTCGTCCACAGGCCACCTGCACCATCTTGTGCTCGTTCACGGCCGTCATCTCATGCGGCTCGATCCAGATCTTAGCGCCCCACATGTACAAACGTCCGTCCTCCGTCACAGCGGCAGCGTGATCATAGCCGGCAGCGATCTGCTTTACAGACAGACCGTTGAACGCCTCCACCAGCACCGGAATGGACTCAATGTTGTACACGTCCATAGCCAGACCACCGCCAATACCCAGTTGGTTCTCTGTAGCAGCATCACAACACGCAAGTGAGCATCAATCACACTGCCTCAAAGATCACCAAACCAACAGCATCAACTTACGACTATTGCCTCCCCAGCTGTACAGCTCGCCCTTTTCCGTCAACGCGAAGGAAAAGTCACGACCAGCAGCGATAGAAACCACGTCATCCTTGGAGAAGAACTCAACGGGCTCCGGCACCTCGCACGTGTCGGACTCGCCGTTGCCCAGACGTCCGTACTCACCGTTACCCCAGGCCCAGATTTCACCGTCCTTGGTGAGGGCCACTGTGTGGAATTCTCCGCACTCCACCGTGGAAATGGGTACTCCCTGATCCACCAGCGTCGTCAGCAGACGCGGCGTGGGCTCGTCCTTGCCGCCGGCGTGGCCGAGACCACCTGCACCCTTCATGGTGGAGCCTCCCCAGCCCCACGAGTACATTTTGCCGTCCGCGTCCACTGCAGCCGTGAAATAGTCTCCGCACGAGACGTCCACGATCTTGATGCCCTTGAGAGCCTCCACCTCACGCGGGAGCGTCTCCATCTCGCTGCTTTCTCCCAGTCCCAGCTTGCTGTACTCATTTGATCCCCACACGAATAACTTGCCATCCTCGTCAACTAGTACATGCACACAAATGCACAAAAAAATAGGTCAGCATCACAAAACAATCATCAAAAAAAATAATAACGTAGTTGACGTACTTGCAGCACTGTGGCTAGCTCCGAACTCCACGTGGGTAATGGCCTTGCCCTCGAACGCCTCCAGCAGCTTGGGCGTCAGCTCCTCGTACGCATTGCGGATGCCCGCCTTGACCACCTCGCCCTGACCTAATTGGCCCAGCGTTCCATTTCCCCACGTGTACACTAATTATAGCAAATAAGAAAACGTGATGTCAGTAAAAAAAGGCAAGTTGACACAAAAATTGCTCATCGTTTAAAACTGCCACGCACCACTGGACTGCGTGGCGAAGGTGGCGCTCTGCAGCACGCTGCGAGTGGCCAGGAACCTGGCGGTGGTGGCGCGTCGCCCCGCCGCACGGAGAGCGCCGAGCACGTGGAGCACCATGACGATCGCGAGCTCCCTCTATGCAGCGGATATTATTGTGTGGCTTGCGGCTCCGCACCTTCGTGTCACATTTCCAATTTGCGGGATACCTTCGTGTCACATTCCTAAATTGCGTACCTTCGCGCCACATTCCCAGCTTCAACTGTAACTTGGCGTTTTGCGGTGGTCATGTTTGAGCAACACGGGGTGTGCTAATCCCTGTTCGCATCCTGGTGGTTGCTACGTCTCAAAAAGTGACCGACAAGTGACTGGCGCAGGATAAACGCACCCTTCAAAAACCCGAAATTCGGCAATCTTACCGAATAATAATAATACTCTGGATTGGAAGCAGCGCCTGTCAACACGTCTCAATGGCTCGATCGTCTTGTCTTTGTTGACCCTGGAGGTCGTTAAGCCGCAGCAAACAGAGGGATCTACATCGTGATCGACCGTCAAGAAGGAGACTCTCGTAACTCCGATGTGTCAGTGAAGCAGTAACCTCACTGTCGTCTCAGTTTTCAATCTGCCACACCCGCTCTAAGGCATCCGTTCGGATTTCTCGCTTCGACGACATGGCCAGGATCGCGCTGTTTCTCATAGCAATGCTCACGTGGATTCCTTTACTTGAGGCATACACGTTTGACGAACGCGTACTATCAACCCCAATGACTCTCGCTACGGTGGTCGCTGGAGACCACGAATCGGTGACGGAGAAACCCACGCCGGTTAATTTATTCAACTTAACTCACGAAGGCGATGGGTATAAAGACAGCATTGAAGACTTCACGGACAGTGCTCGTCAGACAGCGCTGTCTGTTAAGCTGCAAGCGAGAGCCTACGACCGAGATGACAGTTCTGACGGCAGTGATGATGCAGAAAGTGATGACACTGCATCTTCACAGGAGTCTGCAGCAGCGCCAACAGCAGCTTGGACAGCAGCGTTTAAACTCGGTAGCGTACTGAACGCCACTAGCACGATCGAATCTACTTACGTCAACTGGGTTGGAACTGCATTTGACACGTTGTCTTCTTCTGCTTGCTGGCGTAAAGCTCGCATCGCCAAGACGTGTCCGCTCGGTTTCGAGAGCAGACTGGGAACGTGTTGGGCGCAGTGCCCATACTCGTACCCTCTCGAGTGCGGTATGGAATGCATCCGGCAGAACGACGACTGTGGGCTCGCAATCGTCGGTAAGATTGCAGTTGTAGTTCAAACGGCGCTGTCGCTGTCCTCGTGGGGTATGTACGGCGACATGACAAAGTGGGCAAAGAGTATTCAACTCGCTATCAAGTGCAGCAAGTATATGATTAGCCTCACGAAGTCGCTAATCAAGTACATTCGCTATATCAAAGTTCACGACCCACAAGCTTCGCAAGACAAGATCCTCGCGATTATGTACCAGATTGACAACGTTATTATCGACATCCCCGTGACTATTGCCTATTGCATCGGGAAAAAGGCATCCGATGACGTCAAGTTTGCTGATAGTGTACTGACCACTGCAGAGTACGCTTTGAGGGAAGTTATATACAATGGAGCCGCCATTGTTTCGAGTTGGGACAAGTTCGCGGGCTTCATGAAGAATATCACTCTTGGTGACTCGATTGCTTCTCTCAACGAGACCGACATTACGAACTTGAAAACGGCGCTGGAGTCCAATTCAACTTGCGGCTACGATATGAAGCGCTTGCTGGATCGCACATGGATGACCGTGGCTGAACTGCGCAGACAGAACCCGGATATCTCTGAAGATGACATTCGAGCGATCATGAGCCAGTCGAACCTTGTACTGAATGATATTCCTATCGCAACAAATAACTGCATGGGGGAGCTGATCGCGGAATCAGACGAGAAGACGGCGTATGCCACACGTGACATTCTTCGCAAAACCTTTGCGAGTGTTGTGGACGATCTCATTACTTCAGGAACGAGCAGCAATGGCACATTTCTCACTGCCGAGAAGTATGCTTTCAAAGTTGCGGACAGAGCCATGGGATTTTACGCTATTTGGGATCCGTGGTACGTGTCCTCCGTTTTTTCCGAGTACTTCCAGCCTATTTGCGGTCCTACAGAGCTCATCGGCGAGATTGACGACGGTACCGCAAAAAAAGCCCTCGGCATGAAGACCGTTCAAGGCGCTTTTAACAGCAGTGACGGCATGTGGACGAGGGTTGGAGACGGTACTGTAACCATCACGTTCAAAAGTGTCGATACTGAAGATGTGACTGTGAACATCAAGTCTGGTGGTGACAAGATCGACGAAGTGGACGTGGAAGTTGGGGAGACCGTGACGTGGACCTCGAACGTGACCGCTCTAGGAGGCAAGACATTGTATTTGGATCGGTGGCGTCCGGGTTTCTTGGGTCTTCCAGGAACAGGAGGCGGCTCGTTATTGCTTTGGGTCCCTCGGTCTACTCAGGGCGGCAACTTGCAGCTCACCGTGATACTCAACGTGAGCTGAGTTTGTTTTATAACGCAGTAGCGCTTCAAATTTCACTAATACGGAGCCCCCAGCCAAAGTGACGAAATAATTTGCGTGAAGCTGACTCATAGAGCCGCAAGCGGAGCAATTCCAGTGTAAAGCAAATTCGAATGCAATATATTATACTTCTACATACTGAAGTACTATTACATACCGCTTCTATCCTTGCATTCCGAACTTGACGCTGATATTGTCTGGAAATCACCAATTCCACCACTGAAGTGAGCTGGTTGTCGTTCCTCCTTCAGAGCGAGTGTCGGAGTAGTCAATGACAACTACTGGTATCAAATCTTGGGCAACTCCCATCACCATACTGCCCATGCGTTCGTTCCGATTTCGTTGTCTCGAACTCAAACAAAGCTGTGCAACACGAGGCGGTGCTTCTCGATTGATGAGAGTGGGCTGAATCTCCAATGCCTATCCTTGTCCCTATCTCGACGCCACAGGACGTTGTTTCTCTCGCAGAGTAGAGATTCGCTCCGACCAAGCGAATGGCGGAGACAAGCTCTGTCGCGATATTTTGAGTCGACCAGATGGGCTGCACGGGAAAGCCTTAAGCCGTGTTCAATATATAGTAGAACGCCGTGTCAAACCCCAATCCGATGATCTGCTTTTGAAGATTTGAGTTTTAAAGCTAGGGTTTCCTGCGATAGGATTCCTACCACAGTGGAGAACTTACATCGGCGATGAACACGAAGTTCTCGCGGCCAGTGCTCGTAAAAGAGACGACTGCTCGTAGAGCGGGCTCACTAATCGACCAGCTCACTTCCCAATTTGCCGTGTTCGAGACAAACGCCGCTCTGCTCGCGTGAGTGTCCGAACATGATACTCAGGGCAATAGCGGTGTTTGCCGTGGTTTCGGCAAATGCATTAGCGTTCAGTAATGTTGCTGACTCAGTACCAAGACCAACTACCCTCGTTACTCTGGCCGCTTCGGACACGATTGGAACGCCGGAAACGACAGCGTCTCCATTTGGACTATCAAGGAGCGACGATGACTCTTTTGATTCTTTGGACAGTGAAGACAGCGATTCGACAGACAGTGAGGACAGCGACTCAACAGACAGCATCACACAGACTGCGCTTTCGATCATGTCTGATAGCGGTGACAGGGGTTCCACACAAGGCGAGGCTTCGGACAGGATCAATGACACATCCGCAGAATCGAAACTGATCTCCAAGTCCATGAATGCAGCACTCGCCATGGGCGGCGTGATTAAAGCAACAAGCACAATCGAGTCTACCTACACGAACTGGGTAGGTTCTGCTCTCGATACTTCTATCGCCAACGCGTGCTACCGAGAAGCCCATATTGCGAAGATTTGCCCGCTTGGTTTCGAAGGCAAGCTAGGAACTTGTTGGGCTCAGTGCCCGTACGCGTACCCAGTCGAGTGCGGTTTGGAATGCATCAGACAGAACGACGACTGCGCGCTCGAAATCGTCACCAAGGTTACGGCTTTAGCTCAGACAGCGTTCTCTCTCATTTCGTACGATGTGTTCGGCAAGTTCGCGGTGTTGGCAAGGGCTGTGCAAGTCGCAATCAAGTGCGCCAAGTACATGATGGGTTTAATCAAGGCTTTGGCGAAGTATGTTCGTGCTCTTCAGGTATCAGATCCGCAGACCTCGCAAGACAAGTTATTGACGATATTGTACCAAACGGACAATGTCGTTATTGATATACCAATCGCGGTTGCCTATTGCATTGGAAACTCCGTGTCGGATGATGTCAAGTTTGTCGACGGTGTGATGATGACTGCTGAGTACGTTTTGAAAGAAGTAGTATCTAACGGCGCCACCATCCTTTCCAGTTGGGACAAGTTCACATCGTTCATGAAGAACATCACGCTGGGCGACACCCTCAGCTCGCTGAACAAAACCGAAATTACTTCTTTAAAGTCCGCAATGAAGTCCAACTCCACCTGTGGCTACGACATGAAGCGCTTGCTGGATCGTACATGGATGACCGTGGCTGAATATCGAAAACAGAATCCGGAAATGTCAGAAGATGACATTCGTGTAGCTATGAGCAAGTCGAACCTTGTGCTGAATGATATTCCTATCGCAACAAATAACTGCATGGGGGAGCTGATCGCGGAATCAGACGAGAAGACGGCGTACGCCACACGTGACACTCTTCGCAAAACCTTTGGAGGCATCGTGGACGATCTCATTACTTCAGGAACGAGCAGCAACGGCAGTTTTCTCAGTGCTGGAGAGTATGCTTTCAAAATCGCTGATAAGGCTCTTGGAATGTATGCTATTTGGGATGATTGGTCTGTAGCTGGATCGGTTTCCGAGTACTTCCAGCCGATTTGTGGTCCTACCCATCTCATTGGTGAGATTGACGACGGTAGTGCGGAAAAAGCGCTAGCACTAAAAATGATTCAAGGTGCTTTCAACAACAGTGATGGCATGTGGACGAAAGTTGGTGATGGAAGGGTGAATATTAACTTCAAGAGTGAAGACACGGAGGACGTGACTGTCAACATCATATCTGGCGGCAACAAAATCGATGAAGTTGATGTCCGAGCCGGTAAAACTGCAATCTGGGCCTCGAATGTTACGGCTTTGGGCGGTAAAACGTTGTATCTGGATCGATGGCGTCCGGGATTTCTTGGGCTTCCTGGCACAGGAGGTGGTTCATTGTTACTGTGGGTCCCACAGTCGTCTCAAGGTGGCAGCCTACAGCTTGATGTGATACTAAATGTAACTTAGGTGTTGATAAAGATGTAGAAATCATCTAATTGGCTTACAGAGCTTAATGTTATAAAATTCCAAATAGAAGTAAATTATGTAGCGTGGTGACTGCATTGCTCACGTGTTGACAGTTTAAGAGAGCTATGCGGGGAAATGCAGCCATTTCAAATTAATAACAGAAACTGGCATCCTTAAAAAAAAAACGCGGCTTGTTCGAACTTTGGCATTGGTGATCGCATTCTTCTATCGCTCCAAGTCTGGCCCATGAACACCCTGCAGCCGTACCGTTACCACTCCAGCGCTACCCACACAGTCGCTACATAGTAGTCAAGCGCGTAAAATCTGATGTGGATGCCGTAATATCTTCGCGGGCAACTACATCCAATGTTATACATCTTCTTCAGTAGAATCACAAGACGGTCCGTATGCTCGAGTCCTAGGCATTGATTTTCGTTGCATAATAATGCTCAGCTGGGCATTCCAAGACTGCGCACCGCCCTGCCGAAATAGTGCTAGTTTCGTGATTCTGCTCGCTTCGAGGTCCTAGCGAGGCTCTGTCGACCAGCGTCGAACTTGTGACAAAACGAGTTTGAAGAAGCAGCAGGATGATCAATTAGATACTCAACTTGCAAACATGCACGGATAGAAATTGCCATGTCAAAACCTGCACTCAAAAGGACAGTATAAGTTTGCAAGAAAAGCCACGCTAATGACAATTAAATTGAAAAGGTTGCAAAATGTGAAATTTTCCCTCAGAATCTGTACCATGCAAAGCGATTTTGATAGTACAGAAGTCTTTCGTAACGATATTTTGGCAGTCATGGCATGCACTCGGGATTGGAATGAGTTAAAAATATAAGTGTGGATTTTTTTTTTACAAAAGTGCAACGCTGATCAACATGGCTGGGTTAACAGCGCCGGTGGAGTTCGTGGAGCCACTGAATCGATGCACCGGTCATGCGAAGTGTAAAATTGGAGCACAATATTATTGTGGCTTGCAGAAGTTTTGCCCACCGATTTACGATTTATTTCTGACTCCGATATAATTAAATCTCAGATATGTTAGTCCGAAATAGGAAGATCACATGTGCCCATAGTGAAATTAAGTTGTTTGCACATTTAATATCTAGCACCTGGTATTCACAACCAGCAACTGCATCGTGCTTTGCGTGGTACATGGTCAAACGTCTACCAACTATGTCGATGATCACAGCTAGAGTGACTGGACACAAGATAGAGACCAGTGCTAGCTTAACTTCATTTTTTATGCTTGGATTCAATATTTGTGGCAGGGCCTGCAAGGACGCGATAATTTAGTTGTCCTCGGATTTGCCGTTTTAAAGCGGCAATTCGGACTGGCGTATAGTTATATCGGACCCTCGAGTCATTTATATCGGATATCTGAGCCTCCGAATTGCCAACATATCTGCAAGCCACAATATAACCCCTCTTCTACATGTACAGTACAATCAAGGGTTTCCTGTCTGACGCGATTTGGTCCAGTCGTGCGCCATTCGTCTACAATTGTGAACGGTACCACCAAACCTCTTTATAAGGGAAGCACAGCAATGCTGCTGTACATTTCTCTCCTCCCAGGCAGCTTTAACACAAAATCTATGCATAGATAGAAATTGCCGAGTTGCGGTTGCCTGGTAGATGTTTGACCCTTCAATTAAATTCGAGCGCTCGACTGCAAGTTGCGAATGCTTACCGGTACAGTACCCCACCTCAACGAGGCCGACTCGTTGAGGTTGAGAACGACAGCCCCGCGCCTACCACTCACTGTGTTGGGTAAGAGCTTCGTCATAAGGACAGACCGAATTGATCGCGAACGACCAGCAGGAACCGCTTGCGTCCACAGCACCAATGCTCAACAAGATGTGCAGCCAGCAAGCTGGGGAACGACACCTTGTAAGAGCTATGCATCAAGTAGGTGAAAGTTGTTGGTGTCCTTGAACCCGCATCGTAGAACTTCATCGAAGAAATGGTGGTTCTCCCGCGACTTCAGCCGTCGAGCTGGCTACATGTATCGAACAGCGGAAAGGTCAATGCAAATCGCCAACAGGCTCTTACAACAGCACCACGAGATTTTGTGGCAGTCGCAGCAAACCACTGGCAATCCACGCATTGCGGGTCGCAATTTGTGCCCGCGAGGTAATCTATGCGCCTCATCGTTTTTGAGAACGGACATGCCAATCCCCGTTCAGATCTCGACAGACCCCACGTCACGAGATGTGGCGTCTCTCGCTGAGCTTCTTCACCTTGGAGATGTTTTGACCAAGCAGAAACGTTGGGGAGGCGACTGGAGGAGAGCATCAGTCTACTATGTTCATGACGCACGCGGCGTGGTCATACATACCGTACCTTTCGTAGGCAGATGGCTGGACGGTGCTAGTCCGCTGAACATGATTGGAAGAATTTGTTGTGCCATTGCTGAAAAGATGTACTAGTACCGCGCTACAGACTGTAGCCTACAATACAAGTACATGTCCACCGGAATTGATTTACAACACGGAATGCTCATCTGGCGAAATCGGGGCGGTCGCCACCCCGTTGTAACCTCCCGACACAGCACAAGATCCTGTTTGTTCAGGAACCAACAACCACTGCAACAAAGAAATTCGTTTTCGGAGAGCAGGGTTTCAACAATTCATTCTCGACCACCTCATTCTTCGTTTCTCCCCACTTGAGGCTCAACAAGCTTCCTCGCTGACGCGAGATCCAGCCAGATGACCAGAAGGGTGGCAGTGCTCTTCGCCGTCTTCGCGACAACCCTTCTTGGGATCTCTTCGGCGAAGATCCTAACGCTGGGCAAGTGGCCAAGGACGTCAACTCCACTTGCTACAGTGACGCCCGCTATTGACAATATCACGTACGTTGGCGTGTCGAAAGCTACCACGTCTTCTTTCAAGTCGTCGGGCAGCGTCAACGATTCTCTAGACAGCGACGATACAGACTCAAGCGACTCAAGCAACAGCGTAATTCAAGCCGCACTTTCATTAAGCAGTGATGAAAAATATGAAGACGGATCTGAAACCAGTACTGACGAATCGAGTGACAGCGACGACGATGCACCTTCGACTGCAACTGATTTCGCGTCGAGTGATTTTTCAGCTTCCTCGAGCGCCATGAGCGTGGCGCTCACGACGGGTAGTGTGATTAACGCTACCAGTACGATCGAGGCAACGTACGTTAACTGGGTCGGCTCTGAACTTGACACTTCGTTCACATCGGCGTGCTATAGAGAGTCTCACATCGCGAAGACGTGCCCGCTCGGGTTCAACAGTGAGCACGGGATTTGTTGGGCGCAATGTCCGTATTCGTACCCCGTCGAGTGCGGTTTGGAGTGCATCCGGCAGAACGACGACTGCGCTATGGAAGTAGCTTACAAGGTTGGTACGGTGATCCAGTCAACAATGTCTTTCGTCACGATGAATGTATTCGGCGCTTTCTATAAAGTGGCAAAAGGGATTCAACAAGCCTTCAAGTGCACCAAGAACATGCTGGGTTTGACGAAGTCGTTGGTCAAGTACATCCGCTACGTTAAGGTGTCCGACCCAGAGTCCACACAAGACAAGATTCTTGCTGTGCTTTACCAAACGGACAACGTGGTTATTGACATACCCGTAGCAGTAGCCTACTGTCTTGGGATCAAAGTGTCTGAAAGCGTCAAGCTTGCAGACAGAGTACTCACCACGGCTGAACTCATTCTGAGAGAAGCCGTCAAAAACTCCGATACTATTGTTTCAAGTTGGGACAATTTCGCCTCGTTCATGAAGAACATCACGCTCGGCGACTCGGTCAGCTCGTTAAACCAGTCAGACATCACCAACCTGAAGTCCGCGATGGAGTCCAACTCCACCTGCGGATACGATATGAAGCGCTTACTGGATCGCACATGGATGACCGTGCATGAGTTTCGTAAAATGAATCCGGGAATGCCCGAAGATGACATTCGTGTGGCCATGAGTCAATCGAACCTGGTGCTGAAGGATATCCCCATTGCGACAAATAACTGCATGAACGATTTGATTGCGGATTCGGACGAAAAGACAGCCTACGCCACACGCGACACACTTCGCAAGACGTTTGCAAGCATAATGGATGATCTGATCAGTTCAGGAACAAGCAACAATGGCACATTCCTGAGTGCTGAGGAATACGCTTTCAAGGTTGCGGACAAAGCCCTTGGATTTTACGCCATTTGGGATATGTGGGTTATCTCGGGTATTGTTTCCGAGTACTTCCAGCCGATTTGTGGCCCGACACAGCTTATCGGTGAGATCGACGACGGAACAGCGGAGAAAGCACTGGGTATGACAATTGTGCAAGATGCCTTCAATAACAGTGCCGGCTTGTGGGAGAAGGAGGGCGATGGAACTGTCGTCATCACATTCAAGAGCGTTGACACCGAGGATGTGTCCGTAAACATCAAGTCTGGCGGTGATAAGGTCGCCGAAGTACCCGTTCCAGCTGGACAGACTGTGATGTGGAAATCAAATGTGACTTGTCTGGGAGGCAAGACGCTGTATTTGGATCGGTGGCGTCCGGGCTTTCTGGGTCTTCCCGGGACAGGAGGCGGTTCCTTGTTGCTGTGGGTCCCTCAGTCGACTCAGGGTAGTATGCGGCTCTCTGCTGTGCTCAATGTGAGTTGAGATTCAGCAAAAGTTAACTTAGAAGCTTAAAGTTTATTGCTGCTGCATTTCAGCGACAGCAAAGTGTAATTGTGCTAAAGCGCATTAAATAAATTATGAAGATGGAGCAAGTACAAGAACCAAGAATTGTGCGCAAACTACAATGCTAGTCAAAATTGGCGTAGGGCTACATCGTCGTGAGTTGGAATTGTTGCAACTTTTGTAAAATCTGGTCATAATGCTCGAGGGTTCTACAACCTCAGCCGATTGCAAATGAGCGAAAGATACCCACCATCCTACCTAAATTTGGTGACTTGCAGCATTGAGTACATGCAAAAGGATCTGCTCCTCCGGACTCCTGATCAATGAAATTTACCTTTGTCGCGCGATAATGAAATCTGAGTGCATCAAATCCAGAGTTTTAGATTGGAAAATGCAGCACATGTTAAGATGTCAAATAAATACAGCGATACGTTCAGGTAGAGTTGACCGATAGCTTTGCTGCCACAGAACTGCGATTCTACCCTTATTTGTTTCTAACAAAAAACGTTTTTTTTTTTACTAAACTGAAAGTATTTGGCTGATGGCGATGGCCACGAAGGAACTTCGTGTGTGTGAGCTGTAGGAGTGACACGGAGACCGTGGTCCGTGCAATCGACATATTTTTCTGCTCCTCGTAAAATTGGACCCAGCTACCCAAGTACTGCAGATAATCCTATCCTAGCAAGTTTGTACACTTATCTCTCCAAGAGCAACAAAACTGTAACTTATCGTTGGTCGAGAACCGGTTGCAACCACCTACACAATCCTCCTTTGCAACCCGTGACCACCACGTCACTAATACCGCAGCATCTCTCGCAGAGAAGAGATTCTCAAAAAGCAATCATCGGGTGGAGAACGACGCGATATTTTGCGTCGGTCAGCTGGGTGTGTGGAAGAGCAGCCTTGTTACTAATATGGAACCACTCGCACATTTTGTCCGCCGACTCCACAGCGCCGTTGTGGGGAAACTTACCTACAAGCGCCTGTCAGCGCTCGCCTTGGTGATCTATAACGATCTGCCGCCCCACGGTATTGTTGAAGGAGATTCATCGTCCCACCGGAATGCAGATTCGCAACAGCAACGGCTTGCTGAGCACCTAGTGAAACTGAGATGGTCGTCGACGAACGCAACGGCCAGCACCAGTTCTGCCGATGCTACATTGTCGTAGAGGAGGATTTTAGAGGCGCACCATTATTATCTCATTCTTCTTTTTGCCTCGCCATCACCTCAGCAATTTTTTCCCCCTGAGCGAGAGTTCATGCAAATGATCAGGTTATTAGTTCTGTCACTTGCATCCACAGCAACGTTTGGTAATGCTGCTTCGAAGATGTACACATTTGACAATGATGAATTGTCGGGATCATCAGCTCTAATCGCTACGTGTACTGTCTTGAGCATTGACACGCTGAACTTGGTCTTGTAATCGACTGTGGCCTTCACTGGTAGTCGACTTGATCTTGATGTTGCAAATTCAGATGTGTATTTGTTGATCTGTCGCTAGGCTCTTAATGCATGCTATGTAGCCTTTGTTTCCCTAGTGCTGCCTAGGTAACCTACGTGTAGTGGTTTCCTTCGACTCTTCCCTTAGGTCGTTCGTTTCTCGTCGGTTGCATCTTGCAGCCGACGCACTGGTAACGGGTAGCCAAGATGATCAGTTCACTACACTACGGTAACTGCAACTGGCATTTTGGGGGCGATTGCTACCTCGGTATCGACTGAGGCCTCTCTGAATTCTTCAACTTTCGACGACAGTTTTTTTTTACACCGGCGCCAAAGACGATTCTTCCGACAGCAATGAAGACTCTATTGACAGCTCGGCTCAGGCAGTGGGTGGGCCTGCGTCGCAAATGGGTTCTTCGCTATCGTCAGGATCTGTGGCGTTCACAATTGGCGGTGCTGCCAATGCCACAAGCACGATCGAGTCTACGTATGTGAACTGGGTGGGACTGCGCTGGACACCTCATCCTCAACGGCATGCTACCGCGAAGCTCACATCGCGGAAGCGTGTCCGCTCGGTTTCGACGGGAAGCTTGGGACGTGTTGGGCCCAGTGCCCGTACTCGTACCCTGTTGAGTGCGGCCTTGAATGCATCCGACAGAACGATGACTGTGCGCTCGCAGTCGTGACCAAGGTATCGGTTGTGGTTCAATCGGCACTGTCCGTTGCCACACTCGGCTTGTACGGCGATTTCAAATTGCTGGCGAAGAGTCTTCAAGTTGCAGTCAAGTGCACCAGGAACTGTCTTGCCTTCAGTTGGTTGCTTGGCCTTGAGTCTCTGCTAGGAGGCAAAACGAAGACTGAATTAATTGGAGTTATTCAAACTACTGCTTCCTTGGTCTGTCATGGTGAAACTAACGCAGCAACCGCCGCACCCATGCGATCAAGTATCATCACCGACTTGCCAGTGACAATCGCTTCGTGCCTCGATATCAAGGTCGACGATAGCGTCAAGTTTGCGGACCGAGTTCTCACCACTGCCGAGTACACTTTGAAAGAAGTTTTGGCTAATGGCGACGCCATCATTTCCACTTGGGACGCGTTCACAGCATTCATGAAGAATATCACACTCGGTGAATCAATTAGCTCATTGAACGAGACTGAGATTACATCACTGAAGTCCGCAATGGAATCCAATTCTATGTGTGGATACGACATGAAGCGGCTGCTAGAGTCTAGTCTAGACCGCACATGGATGACCGTGGCAGATCTACGCAGACAAGACATGTTCATCTCTGAAGACGATATCCGTGTGGCCATGAGCCAGTCGAACCTTATACTCAACGATATCCCCATTGTGACAAACAACTGCATGAACGAGCTGCTTGCCGAGTCGGACGAAGCTACCGCCTACGCAACGCGTGACACGCTACGCAAGACATTTGGAGGTATCGTAGACAATCTCATCGGTTTCGGTACGAGCAACAACGGCACATTTCTCACTGCCGAGAAGTATGCTTTCAAAGTTGCGGACAAGGCAGCGTCATTCTACGCTATTTGGGATCTGTGGGGTGTAGCTAGCACGATTTCAGAATACTTTCAGCCTATTTGCGGCCCCACGGAGCTTATTGGCGAGATTGACGACGGTACCGCAAAAAAAACATTGGGGATGTCGATCGTTCAAGGTGCCTTCAACAACAGTGACGGCACGTGGACCAAGATTGGTGACGGTACTGTAGCCATCACGTTCAAAAGTGTCGATACTGAAGATGTGACTGTGAATATCAAGTCTGGTGGTGACAAGATCGACGAAGTGGACATGGGAGCAGGGGAGACCGTGACGTGGATCTCGAAAGTAGCAGCTCTAGGAGGCAAGACATTGTATCTGGATCGGTGGCGTCCGGGTTTCTTGGGTCTTCCAGGAACAGGAGGCGGCTCGTTATTGCTTTGGGTCCCTCAGTCTACTCAGGGTGGCAACTTGCAGCTCACTGCGATGCTTAATGTTAGCTGAGAAGGATCTTTGTAGCGAGTATCAGCAAAGTCGAATCATTGAAATCACTAATCCCATTGAAAGCACTAAAATACAACGAAATATGTTGTGTACCTTCAAGTCGAAAATCGGCTATACAGTTTGGTCGACATAAATCACAAATATTTAAAAATCCCAAACCACAATTTTATTTTTTCAGTTTTTCAATGACGACGCAGGGCAACGTCAAGGGGCTCGATGAGCTCGGGCACGAGATCCTCTGGAGCTCTCGAGGGCAGCAGGTGATGATGCGGTGGGAGAAGCAGTACATGGAAGTGTGTGTGGACGCGCTCGTCATCCAGCCGACGGACCGCGTGCTGGAAATCGGCTTTGGTTTGGCCTATTCGGCCTCTCGCATCCAGACATTCCGACCCAAAAGCCACACGATCATCGAATGCGATCGGGAGACACTGCAACGCGCTCAGCAGTTTGCATGTAGTCGCGATGGAGTGGAAATAGTCGCGGGTACGTGGCAGCAGCAGTTGCCAACGCTGGGCCAATTCGATTGTGTCTTTTTCGACGACTACCCACTACCGGAACTGGAATCAGGAAATCTGCATGAATGTACCGGTACTGGAGGAAGCAATCGACAGCGGTGAGTTGCGGGATTAAATAAAGTTTTGATAAACGGGGAGGTTGGGCGCTAATGGTTGCTTATTTGCTGTTCGTAGCTCACGGTGGCACGAGTTTTTGGACGTTTCATTGAAAAACTGTGCGGTTGGAGCGCGGATCTCTGGGTATCTGGCACGAGAGTTGGATTTGCACCGCCCTGGGTGCCTTGCTGCAGTTACACGGGTGCACGTTGACATTCCGGAAAACTGCAACTACTTCCCGCACAAAACCGCTCTGGTGCCGGTGATCACGGTAGTGGATCCGGTTGCTGCTGCCAGTGGATGTAGTGCTGGGCTCGAGTTGCTTCTACCATTACCTTCCTCGTTGACGAAGTTCCAGCGAGCTTTTGATATCGCTAACCTTTCTGGCCAAGTGGAGACCTCAAACTTTGCCCAGGAGCGAGAACAGATCGACAAGATCCGTGAATTTCTACTTGCCCACGAATTGGGTGGGCTTTCGTATGAGCAGCCAGACGAGGTTGAAGATAGTGGCGGCGAAAGTAGTTCAATGGATGATGGGGTTCATCCAACGAGAATCAGTGCAGAAAGTGGAGATCACGACGAAGGAGGAGTATCTAGGCACTACAGCGATGCGCGGTCGCGACGGGATTATTTGCAAACGCTGAGGAATAAAGCTGCCGCGTCCAAGCAAATATTTGGATGATTTCCACAACTAATACGATAATTTGTTTGCGCGGAGGGAAGGAAGTTGTTATCTCTGCGGTGTCGGGTGTACTTAAGTACATGTATTGTTGCTGTACTGTACAGTAGTCAACGGGACCATGCCAACGGGATCACATCATGCAGTTTAGGGAGACAAGTCGGCGGTCCAGAACTTGCCGTGGTGCCAGCAGTTCAGGAATTAGCGCTGTTGAAACTGAAGATGCGTATCTGAGCAGATTCACATTGGCCGCTCGACTGTACGAACGATTGATGAGTTGAGACGGCCTCGCGGCGGGAGGACATGTACACTGGAGAGCTTCAACGGGACCTCGATCGTGAACGAGGGCTACTGTGCATGTAAGCTTACCACAGCGCTTGGTGAAGGCTATGCATTTTGGACCACAACACGAACAGCCCATACAAACGAAAGCCACTGCAGAATCTCGCTCCTGCTTCACAGTGAAGTGATCGATAAAAAAACCACGGTCTGCACTTCGAGTCGAAGTTCGACCCCGAATCTGCGGGGTCGATGCAAATCGCCGTTACAATGTACTGTACCCCAATGCGCGAGCCCATTTATGGCCCGTCTATCCGCCCCACGTCGTGGGATGTGGAGGTTCTAGTGGATCAAGAGATTCTAAGCAAGCATTTGCTTCAGCCAACTGAATCAAGAAGACGGACCCTCTCACTCTTCGAACTGCCAAAGCGGCAATTTTGTGCAATTTGTGTCGACCAGCTGGTCATGAAATGTACTCCGAATATGTTAGTCAATGCCATAGATTTCTACCCGAGGCCGCCAACGACTGGAAGAGTTGGCCTGTGGTGATCTGTCGTCTTTTTTTTGCTTACTAGATTCGTCGTTGCGCCGGAATACTACAGTAGATTCGATACAAGTCTGAAGATTGGGTTATGTCCGGCCGACGCGCGGCTCACGACGGTCGCGAATCTGCAAGTGTTGAGACGGTCACCACATGTACAGGTACCAGCAAGATAGCCTTGCCATGAACGTAATACGCTCGAGTTTTGGTTGAATCGGAATGCCATTCTTAATTTTGCGCTCCGCAGGGCTTCCTTGCAGTACGAGGCTCATGGAAAAGTTATTTGTGGTGCTTGTCCTCGTCTTCGTGGCAATTTTTAATGTTTCAGCTCAATCATTCAAATTCAACGCAAGCGCAGCATCCATTCCAGCTGCAACGGTGACCACCGCCAACTACACAGTAAATGCTACCGCCACCGTCACCTTCGAGTCACCAGGTACTGACGAGGACAGCGACGACGAGTCCGTAGACAGCGAAGGCGACAATTCTATCGGAAGCAACGACGACAGTTCTTCAGACAGCGACGATGAAAGCGACTCCGCATTAGCGGTGGATGGTTCTGTGTCGACAACCGGATCTGGGACGTCGTCATCTTCGGTCTCCTCGAACGCAGGATACACCATTGGCAACGGTCTCAACGCCACCAGTACGATTGAGTCCACGTACAAGAACTGGATAGGCTCAGCTCTCGGCACCGCATCTGACACGGCGTGCTATCGCGAAGCGCACATCGCGAAGACATGTCCGATCGGTTTCGACGAAAAGCTTGGAACTTGCTGGGCCCAGTGTCCTTTTACCTACCCTGTCGAGTGCGGTCTCGAATGCATCCGGCAGAACGATGACTGTGCGCTCGAAGTCGTGAGCAAGGTGTCGGCTGTAGCCCAGGCAGCTCTATCTGTCGCTACGTACGGCTTATATGGCGAGTTCAAGCTGATGGCTAAGGGTATCCAGATTGCATTCAAGTGTGGCAAGGAGATGATGGGAATGGTCAAGTCACTGTCCAAGTACGTTCGCACTGTCCAAGTCTCTAACCCTCAAACTACTCAAGACCAACTGATGACTATGCTGTACCAGACCGACAACGTGGTTTTTGACGTCCCGGTGACTATTGCTGCTTGCTTAGGTATCAAAGTGGATGAGCAAATCAAGACTGCAGATAGAATTCTCAACACAGCCGAGCTCGCTTTGAAGGAAATCATCGCCAACGGTGCCGTCATTGTTTCCAGTTGGAGTGCATTCACGAGCTTCATGAAGAATATCACGCTGGGTGAGACGATTTCTTCTTTGAACGAATCGGACATTACTTCTTTGGAGACTGCACTGAAATCCAACTCGACATGTGGGTACGACATGAAGCGGTTGCTGGACCGCACGTGGATGACCGTGGCTGAAATGCATCGGCAGAACCCAGCGATTTCCGAGGACGATATTCGTGTCGCTATGAGCCAGTCAAACCTCGCGCTGTACGACATTCCTACCATGACCAACAACTGCATGGAGGAGCTGATTGCAGAGTCGGACGAGGCTACAGCATACAAGACCCGGGATACGCTGCGCAAGAGCATTGGGGGTATTATGGACGACTTGATCAGTTCGGGAACGAGTAACAACGGCACGCTTCTGACGGCTGGGGAATACGTGTACAAAATCGCTGACAAGGTTGCAACGTTTTACGCTGTTTGGGAGAGGAAAAACATTGGCGGCGTACTTTCCGAGTTCTTCCAGACCATTTGTGGCCCCACGGAATTTATTGGCGAGGTTGATGACGGGACTGCTGAAGAAGCCTTGGGCTTGACGACAGTGGATACCGCTTTCAACAACAGTGCTGGAAACTGGACCAAGATCGGTGACGGCACTGTCACGATCAACTTCCAGAGTACTGACACGGAGGACGTGACTGTGAACATTAAGTCGGGTGGCAACAAATTCGATAAGGTGGCAGTCGCAGCGGGCCAGACTGTGACGTGGACCTCGAACGTTACGGCTTTGGGAGGCAAGACGCTCTATCTAGATCGGTGGCGTCCGGGTTTCCTGGGTCTTCCCGGAACAGGGGGCGGTTCGTTGTTGCTGTGGGTTCCGCGGTCTACCCAGGGCGGTAACTTGCAGCTCAGTGTGATGCTCAATGTGAGTTAGTTTAGAGAGGGAACCCTCCATTTCTGTGAAGTGTAGTGACTCACTACCCTCACTACTAGTGAGTGAGTAGAAGTAAGAAATTAATTTATCAACTAGAAATGACAGTATTTGGCTTGCTTGTCATGATCGTCATACTTTCTCTATGGACAACAAAAAATCCGTCTTAACAAGCACTTCACCAGGATTGTCTACTTATAGACACAATACCCTTCATCCTCGTGGCTCCCAACGCAGATTGTTGAGCGCCGCTGCTTCCTACGCTGATGTCGAGCATGGTGTCGTTCGCGTACTTCATGTTGCTTGCGGGCTTACTTTGTAGCGCCATCGCAGCGCTGGCGTTGGCACGACGAAATGTTCGTGGTCGCGTCTCACTTGTCGTCATGGGCGGAAGCTAGGTGCAACGTGGTGGTACCAAGCAGAAGCGGTAATCATGATTTTCTAATCACTTCCCGCGGACTTGCAGCGATTAGAAAAACAATGTCTGTAAAACAACACACATGTAGTGTGTGCAATAGCAAAGGAAGACGCAAATTTACGCTTGCTGAGTGGCAAGCAGGCTGCACGTGGCTACTACTAATACGTTGCATACTGCAGGTCCTGTTTGAGACGAGTACAATCTGAAACACCGAGACTGTCACAGCTCGTCCGAATCGTCTTTTTGTGGTTTGAGAACGGACAACAAGAAGATTGGGCGCCAAGTAATCGATCCTTGTGGCCTTTGCCGTGCCGTTGGCATACCCCTTGATCGCACGACCAAGCTAACTGCAGCAACTGCTCCGAGGGAATTATGTCGCAGGTTGGGCTCTGCACCGGAATCGACGACGACCTCAAAGTCGTGGGAATCCTGGGACCACCAGGCTGGTGGTCACGAGCGTGAGTTTGTCCCCGACGACAGCTTTGCTATACAGCAGTTTGAATTTGCATCGACAGAGAGGGGTCAATCCGTCGTCTTACGAACAGTAAATGCTTCGCGGCAGCAAAATTTTGTGACCAAGACGAACGCTTAGAGAAGCAGCGACACCGTGCGTTCATTTTTCATTTTGCGGGCACCACCCGCGCCGAAATCGCTACAGGCACTGCTCGTGAAAATTTAGTGTCGATCAAGATGCTCAAGTTGACCCAAGCCGTTGCCCTGCTGAGTGCGGGGATCGCATCTTCTACTGCACAGACATACACCTTCGTTGATGCCGCAATTTCCACACCTACAACTGCCGTCTCATTCATTGCGTCTTCAAGACACGACGACACTTCCGACAGTGACGACAACTGGTCTTTGGGTAGTGGCCGTAGTGACAATGAACTACTAGAAGACGACGACGAGGAGTCTCTAGAGAGTGCCGAAGAGGGATCAGACACCGCCGTAACGTCAGGAACTGCATCCGGTTCCGTGGGTGGGGCAACCATCTCTACGATTGAGTCTACGTATATCAACTGGGTGGGTCCTGCGCTCGGAGGTGGCTCTGACACCGCATGCTACCAAGAGGCCCATATTGCACAAACCTGTCCGCTAGAGTTCGACAACTACCACGACATTTGCTGGGCTGAATGTCCGCTAGCGTACCCCGTAAGATACGGTTTGGAATGCATACGGCAAAACGATAACTGTGCGCATGAAATCGTGTCCAAGGTTTCCGTCATTGCACAATCGGCACTCTCCCTCGCCACGTTCGGGTTGTACGGCGAGTTCAAGCTGATGGCGAAGGGTGTGCGGACCGCCTTCAAGTGCGGCAAGGAGATGATGAACTTGGTGAAGCAGTTGACAAAATTCATCCGCACCGTTAAAGTATCCAGCCCGCACACCGCGAAAAAGTATCTGGAAACGATGCTGTACCAGACCGACAACGTGGTTTTCGACTTACCTGTCACCATCTGCACATGCCTGGGTATGCACGTGTCAGAGAGTATCAAGACAACCGATAGGGTGACCAACACTATCGAGCTTATCGTGAAAGAAATTGTAAGCGACAAGGGTGCGATCGTTGCCAGCTGGGCCGCGTTTACAGCGTTCATGAAGAGGATCACGTTAGACGAACCGGTGGACTCGTTAGATGCGTCCGACATCATTTTTATGCAGTCGGTACTGGAATCCAACTCCACCTGCGGATATAATATGAAGCGCCTGCTCGACCGCACCTGGATGAAGGTGGCAGACCTGCGTAGTAAAGACCCGAAGATTTCCGAGGCCGACATTCGTGTGACCATGAGTCAGTCGAACCTCGTGTTGAACGATATCCCCACCGCCACCAACAACTGCATGGAAGAGCTGATTGAGCAGCCGGACGAGGATGCAGCTTATGCAACGCGAGACACACTGCGCAAGAGTTTCGGGGGCATCATGGACGATCTAATCCGCTCAGGCACCAGCCACAACGGAACACTTCTCACCGCAGAGATGTACGCCTACGAGATCGCCGACAAGGCGCTTACTTTCTACGCTGTTTGGGATTTAACAAACATCGCCGGCGTGATTTCCGAGTACTTTCAGACCATTTGTGGGCCGACCAAATTCACCGGCGAAATCGACGATGGAAGTGCAAAAGCCGCACTGGGTCTGAGGATGGTTGGGGACGCCTTCGCCAACAGTACTGGCAACTGGACCAAGGCCAGCGATGGCACTGTCATCGTCACGTTTCAAAGTGTTGACACGGAGGATGTGACTGTGAACATCCACTCTGGTGGCAACATGTTCGACAAAGTGGCCGTCCCGGCAGGTGAAACTGTGGCATGGACGTCGAGTGTAGCGGAATTGGGAGGCAAGACGCTGTATCTGGATCGCTGGCGACCAGGTTTCCTGGGTCTTCCCGGAACGGGAGGTGGTTCGTTGTTGCTGTGGCCTCGGTCGACTCAAAGCGGCAGCTTGCAGCTGACTGCGATGTTGAACGTGAGTTAGTTCTCAGATTCAGGAACAGCTCCGATAGGAACGTATAGATAGAGCCATGATGGCTCAGCCATCAATGAAATGACGTTGACATGTACGTACGTTTCACAGCAAGTGCTATCGTGCAGCCGATTGGCTGGCCACTTCAACCAGCATTCCTTCCGCGACAAATCCATTAAAGACGACTTCCCTTCTTCCACCCGATCCCGAGCCTATTTTCATACAACGGCGGTACCGATGTGGCGCACACGAAACCCCCGACCATCTCCTCTCATTCAATTCTACTAAGTATCCGCATGAACTCAGGGCGTCATGGTGGAATGCGGAATTCGTTTCCGCCATGTCATCCGTCCTCTTCCTCCGGAGTCACACGCCTTCGCTTCAAACAGGATTCACCCAGCTTGAAGAACAAGTCGAGGGAAGCGAGGAAACATGCGCCCTGTGTACGCGCTGCTACCGAGTTTGGCGGCTGTTGCGGCCGTCGCAAGTGGTGACCACGGCGGGCGCCAGGGCCTAGGCCACCGCCAGGACGCCGAGATGCCCTGCCATCACGACCGGGAGGCGGAGGAAACCGCTGGCCTCATTGCGGCGCTGAACGAGCACTTCCAGCGCTCCAGCGAGATGCTGCAGCGTTTCTTCAGCCTCGGGGAGCCACAGGAGGCCGACGTCATCGTGACCATCGAGGCGGCGGAGGAGGATCCGCGCAAGACGGCGTGCTTGAAGGCGCTAGAGAAGATCCACGAGCAGGACGAGCTGCAGCAGCAGACGAAGTCGCTCATGAAGTACTTCCGCTCGGCCTTTGACGTGGTTTCGCTGCAGCTGTGGGGGGAGGCTTCGTGCGAGGATCTCGGCCGCCCTGAGCTGGTGGAAGAGGTGCAAGATGCAGTTCAATTGATGAAGTGGGAGGGGAAGTTGATGATTTTTGTTTTGTTTGCAGTGCAACCGCGTGCTGATCTCGGAAGAAGTGGTGAGGAAGTTCCTGCAGGAGGGCAAGACGGACGAGGAGGTGTGCGACATCATGGCCACAGTTGCGGACTTGGAAGGAGCCGACAACTTGTCATGCAAGTTGTGCCAGAGGTTCGTGCAGATGGTGGACCAGGCGCTGACCCAAGAAGTGCAGCAGGTGCAGCAAGTCCGAGCGATCATCGGAGACCTGTGCGACGCCATGTCGGCGGACTCGATGTGCCACACATTCCTGAAGAACTACGACGCCATTGTGGTCTGGCTCAAGCACGGCACGGACCCGCTTGTTGTGTGCACTCGGATCGCCATGTGCTCGCCCGACAGTGGCAGTGATAGTCAGATCTCCGATGTCCCACCGTATCCGGAAGAACCCGAGACGATCGAAGGTGGTGCTCTAGTTACACCCGAATTCCTTGGGAAAAGCCAGTCGTGCTTCTTTTGCTCTCGTGTGGCGGGAGTAATCTACCAGGTGAACAGCCTATTTCCTGAACAACTTCCGATGCTGAAGTCAGTCCTTGGAAGCGTGTGCCACTTGGCTTCCGAGGACACCAAGTGCCAGGAAGTGGAGGCTAACTTTGACTACATTGTCGAGATGGTGCAGCAAGACCAACACCCGCGCGAGATTTGTCAAGCAGCTGATTTTTGCCCCCCAAAAGCTATGCATGACATGCCGTCATCGGATCGGGTGCACGGAGATGATAAAACATGCGTATACTGCGACGCAGCAACGACGGTTGTGGAGGTTATTATGCAAGAGCAACCTGACCAGATTGATCAAATTCGCGAGTACGCTGACATGATCTGCGGTATGCTGGGAGATGATAGCCCGTGCCACCAGTATGTCAACAACGTGGATACGGTCATTGACTCCTTGAAGAAGGGAGTTCACCCTCGTGATATTTGCAAGGTGCTGAAATACTGCTCTGCTGAACGCGTGGATAGCCCTCCACTTCTGGACGAAAGCCCTCGTGTTGGAATGATGCGAAATGGCCGATACGGACGTTATGCTCATGTTGGTATGGAAGGGCCTGGAGGGCGCCACGACCACCACGTCCATGGCAATCGTGACAAAATGGGAATTGTGCCACACGGCGAGCACCCACCACACCCTCCTCATCCCCACCCGCACCCTCATGGCAGTTGTTTCTTCTGCTCGCGCGTAGCCATGGTGATTCACCATGTCAACCACACGTCTCCTGAAAAATTGCCGATCGTGAAGACCATTCTAACTAACGTGTGTCAATTGGTACCTTCAACCTGCAAGTGTGATGTTGTGGACAAGAACTTCGACAAGATTGTGGAACTGGAAAAACAGGGCAAGCATCCTCATGAGATCTGCAAGTCACTCGGGGTTTGCAACAAGACACGAGGCTGGGAGGAAGGTGCACCTTCGATTGCGGAGGAGATGAAGGGCGTTGTTGTAGCTTCACAGTGGCCACCTGGAAATGCCACAGAATGCACGTACTGCCAATTCGCTACCACTGTCGCTAAAATTGCTCTTCAGCAGTACGGCACGGATATCAGCCAGATCCGCGCGTACGCAGACATGATCTGTGATATGCTCGGTGCAGACAACCCGTGCCACGTGTACGTGAAGGAGTTCGACTTTGTCATTGATTCGATTACCAAGGGTATGAGCTCCAAGGCAATTTGCACCGAGTTGAAGTTTTGCACTGCTGCGATGGATGAACAGCTAGCTCTCGCTGACAGTGAAAAAAACGCAGTGGTCTTGAGCTCAGAAGAACACCGGTCACACAACCACGGGTGTTCCTTCTGCATTCATGTTGCCATTGCCATTCACCACGTCAATCAGACTGAACCGGGAAAACTGCCGACCGTCAAGACCATTTTGACCAACGTGTGCAAGCTGGCAAAGCCTGACTGTAAGTGCGATGAAGTGGATAAGAACTTTGACAAGATTGTGGAACTCGAGAAGGAGGGAAAACACCCGCACGAGATTTGCAAGACCATCGGGCTTTGCAAGACGAAAGTGGACGTGATCGCTGACGAGTATTCGTTTGCTGACACTGTGTCGGCTCTGGTTGTCGCGAGTCGCCCTGATGCTGCTGAGGGTGACACGAAGACGTGCTTCTTTTGTGACTATGCGACTACTCTTGTGCAAGCTGCTTATGAACAAGATGCCACAAAGATCGGCCAAATCAAGCAGTTGGCGGACACTGCATGTGCTCTGATGGGCGACGAGTCGGGATGCCACAAGTACATTGCAAAGCTTGATTTTGTGCTGGATTCGCTGAAGAACGGGACGCACCCGCACGCTATTTGTGTATCGATGAACTATTGCTCGACAAACGACACGTTGCCTTCGCCTGCCTCTTCAACCAACAGCCTGTCGACTTACGATCCGGTCTTGGTCCAAATGGTGAAGGAATCGATGGAAGTCTCGGTTGATGGATGTTTCTTCTGCACGCAAGTGGCGTCCGTCATTGAGGTAGCCGTGGCTGAAGACCCGAGTAAGATCGCGCAGATTCGACAAATCGTTGACGTTGTTTGCGGAATGCTTCCGAGCGACAACCAGGTACAATATTTGCTTGAACTGACATGCATCGAGAAATGTGCTAATTTTGCTGTGTATGTGTTTACAGTGCCACTCGTTTGTAAAACAGTTCGACGCTGTGGTCGATTCTCTCCAGAAGGGCGAACAGCCCAAAGCTATTTGCCACGATCTGAAGTACTGCACGGTGGACTCCAACCCTGGTATGGCCAAACTCACAATGTCTTCAGTTGACATCATCGCCGTTCGAAACAACGACGAAGAAAGCAACACATGTGCCTATTGCAGTGGCGTTGTCACTGTGCTCAAGTATGCACTCGACCAGAAGCCGGAGCAAGTCAAAGAAATGCGAGAGGCGGCAGGAATTGTTTGCGAACTTCTTCCTGCCGACGACACGGTATGTGCTGCGACGAACTCTTCAACGCAACTGTATGAAATGATACTGATTTTTTTTTGCTTGAATGACAGTGCCACAATGACCTCAAGATGTTCGATGAGGCAGTGACCGACCTACAGACTGGAAAAGGGCCACAAGAGATTTGCCAGGAACTTAATTTTTGCACGGCAACGCATGGTACCAGTTCACTGGTGTCGGGTCTGTTTGATTTTAAGGGTTCGGACTTCTTGCCCTCGAGGTGTGCATCGTGCCAGCAGAATACGCTGCTGCTTGCGTCTTTGATTACTCGCCCGAACAGCTTGGCTACATTCGAACGCGAAATCAACTCGGTGTGCCGCTTGATCCCAGATTCCAGCGAGGTAAGAAGTCGTCCCTTTCAGTTGTTGAGTTACAATGTGGCTGACGACAATTATGTTTGTCCGTTAATAGTGCGAGCTGCTGACGAAGCACCAGGAAATGATCGTTGATTCACTGAAAAAGAACGAAGATGTGGAGACTATCTGCACGCGAATCACAGCGTGTAGCCCCGTGGCGGTGGAGGTGCCTGAGGCGAAGTCGATGTCAGTGGGCTGCTTATTTTGCGAGTACACTGCCGATCTATTGGAGCATGCCAAGGACAATGAGAAGGCTTTGCGTGAAGCGAAGCTGACGCTCGAAACCATGTGCACGGTTCTACCACCACGTGCGCGTTGCGACGTGCTTTCCTCCAAGTTCGATGAGTTGGTGTCGCTCATGCGCAATGGAAAGAGGCCCAGCCAAGCGTGTAACGCGATTGCCTTATGTGACGCGGACTTCGTCTACACGCCAACGTCTGGCAACAAGGAGGATCCAATCGTGCAAGCTTTCAAGAAAGGGCGAAAGAGCATGGGAAACGTGATGGAGATCCAGTAACTGGATGGCTCTTTCATCAGCGCGAGTGGGGCGCGTTTTCGTATGTAGGTATGACAACTACTTGATGACATTGTTCTGGTCATCTTTTTCTTTACCCCATCGTTAGCTTGACCAAATAACATTGCAGCGTATCTTTTTCAAGCAAGAAAGCTGTGGCTGATCTCGTCCAGAAATTGATCCGTTGATGTCTTGGCGAAGTTTGGCAGTAGGTAAGCGAGCCGTGATGTGCTGAGCTTCGTATTGAGCGGAGAAGGGTATCCCAAGTCAACTTGTGCCCGCGCTGTCGGCGCGATCTCTCTCTTCACTGCTTCAACCGCTTTCGGATTGTGCCTTGTGCAAGCTGCAAGATACTTTTGCGCGAGTTCCACACGCGAAAGTGCCTCCACACCACCTGCATGACCATTCACAATGTTAGCGAGTCTTGCAAAATGAACGCTCATAAAATAGAGCGAACGCACCGACGTTGACAAGAGTAGCGGATGTCTCAGCCTTAGTTGATAGCATCTTGAAGAGGATCGCAACCAAGTCCTGAATATACAGATACGAGCGGAATTCATCACGCCACAATTTCAGTGGCACATCAACAGTTTCGGGCCGAAAAAGCTGGCGATGCAGCCATTGCATGAACTTTGGCGCACTCCTGTCGGGGAACAAAGGAGTTGCCGGCCCAACAACATTTGCGATGCGAAGAATCAACACTTGCAAGTTTGCCGAGCTCTGGCCCACAAGATACTGGTCGAAACGAAGTTTGCCAGCACCGTACATTGACAACTCCGACGACAGCACTGCAACATCTTCGTCGTAGCTTTCACCCCACGGTTGCCTCCCATCGTAAACAAAGTCCGTTGACAAGTGCACAAATCGAATCCGCCACGGAAAATGGTCCAGCAAAGTCACAAGACCCCGAGGCTACCGGTATCAACAAATGATACACAACGTCAGAAAAAGACACACAAAAAACATCGCTCGTAAGACTTTTTTGCGCTAAACACCTCATTGATAGCGTTGGCCTTCTCCGAGTCCTTCTGGCAAAGTGCAGGCGATGAAATCGCTGCACGACACACAACCAGCAAAGATCAGCATTTTAACTATCATTTTCAAGACTATTTTACCTATGCAATTGATAACCACAGTCGGGTGAAAGTCTTTGATGCAATTCTCCAGAGCTTCCAGATCCAGGATGTCCACCTGCCAGTACACACGCACAGTCCGTGTCGACTGCGCTGCAGAATCCGATTCCGTCACAAACCCATTTGGGAGTGGCGAGAACGGTTGACTGCGGATTGTGCATGCCACTGCAGATATGTCTCCCAATACATCTCCGTCGGCTGCACGAAGTGGCTGTCTCTGCAGTAGCCTCTGCAGCACGAATTGCGCCACGTAGCTCATGCCGCCCAGCACCAGCACGCGTGTCATTTTCGTCACAAAACGGAGTGTTGCAAATCAGAGTTGGGATCTTTAGGGGACTATATCACAATTCAAAGGCACAAAAAGTGCCAGCATGACTGACACCAAATGCTTCGTGGAGATGGCGCACCAAGTGGGCGGCCACGCCACGTCCAACACGAGTAAAATACCTAACAGTAGCTTTAGCTACCACGTATTTTTCTGGTGTTCTAATGGCGTAAATATCGTTGCCTTTGCGCTCTTAATGGCAGGTCTGAAGGCCCACAACGGCCGCATCTTGAAGCCTTTCCAGAGTAAACAGCGAGGGCAGCGCGAACGTGACTTCTACGAGCGCGTGTTCGTATCGGAGAAGGATTCACCCGAGTTTGCATCTCTCAGGGCGTTTCTTCCCGGTTATTACGGCACCGTGGAGGTCCCTGACGTGCAGAACGGCGAGGAGGAGACGCCTGCCAATGGGCTGCACCCTGGACGTGCGCAGAAGACGATCAAGTAGAGGAACTTTGGCCTCTGTACTAATTTTGCTGTTGGGTATCGTGGCTGGGTGCAGAGTATTTGGCTCTGGAAGACTTGACGTGGGGGAGGCAGTGGCCGAGCATCATGGACGTCAAGATGGGCACTAGGTCCTACGAAGAGGACGCGTCGGCCGACAAGATCGCGTACGAAAAGTCCAAATTCCCGCTGCAGGAGACAGTGGGCTTTCGTATTCAGGGGATCAAGGTGTTCGACCCGAAGCAGCAGCGGTATGTCGAGTTCGACAAGCACTTTGGTCGCGGCATCACTTCAGTGGACGAGCTTGCACCGGCCTTCCGCAACTACTTTCCACCAGAAGACACACCCAAGACGATTAAACTGCTGGAATCTGTAAGTCTACTGCAGTGCTGTTTATTGTGGTAGATTAGCAAGCTCTGACGCTCTTCTTCGTATTCGGATATCTGATGTGCCGGTTGCCTTCAGTTTCTGCGTCGCCTCGACCAGTTCAAGGCGTGGTTCGAGGAGCAGCAAGGAACGGAGTTCATCGCCAGTTCCTTTCTATTCTTGTACGACGGCGAGGTGTCTGTCCAAGAAAACGAGACCGATTCGGAGCCCTACGCAGCTGACATTCGTCTCATCGACTTTGCCCACGCGACTCAACGCGCGTCTCCCAAGCAGGACGAAGGGCTGCGAACAGGGATCGCCACTCTGATCCATTGCTTCGAGACACTGCTCCGTGAAGCCCAGGTCCTGCAGTCGTAAGCCGATCTTGTAACAAATCGTGCGGATGCCAATCATCGAAAAAGGCTGCCGCGCGTTTCAGGTGAGCAGCAAAACCACCACAAACTGCTGTAAAGCCGATGCCTTCTCATTGGGAGCTCTGCTTGAAGCTAAAGTCGGTGGAAAAAAGCAAAATATAGAACTGTTCATTGCACAAAGAGGCATCCAAGAGCCATTACGTTTTTCGCCAGATCCGCCGCAGCTCCTTTTTTCATGCGACCGCAGAGCCCCCGGAGCGACAACCAGCAAGACGCGGCCACCTACCGGGCAGAGCTGGAGCGTTTGCTGCACGCCTACGAGCCGGGCAACGAGGCTTCGGCCGCGCAGCTTCTGGAGACGTACGCTGGCATGGAGCACGAGCTCATCGAGTGCTACCGCCATTACTACGCGGGCAAGGGCAGCTTCCGCGTGGCCCTACACGACAACCAGGAGGCCGGCTCGCCCCGCGTGTCGTCCCCCGGGCCGCTGCATCTGCCCA